>JBBPMH010000030.1:0-96152 GCA_038090235.1 Pulveroboletus ravenelii
ATCAACGAGGACGAAAAAAAAAAAAGGTGAGAGAGGGACGTGCATCGTCGTTGAAAACGCGGTATTGATGGCGGTACCTGTCAAGATACCTAAACGCATTGTCCGTCGAGAAGTCCTCGAATTGAACGAGCAAGTTTGGGAAGACGTGTTTCATCGCTTGCATGAACTCGTCCATGAATTCGTCCATCTGGGTTGGAGTCAGAACGAGCATCTTTTTGCATTGTCTCACCAACCTCTTGACGTGCTGGCCTGGGACGAGGAACGCCAATGTAGAGCGGATCGTCAAGGTAACGCTGGGTATTGGTCCCAAGATCAAGACAGATTGGAACCTGAGACACTCGGTTGAGCATCATAGCGCCAGCAAGCTCCCGCGACGTACGGTCGAAGCAGGCCTGATACCTGCGCCGGCAATGTAGAGATCCCTGCATGCAGAGGTGCCGAGTCGGCAGTCGAACGACTAGCTAAGCAACACATACAGTTTTCCGATACTAATGGGCAAGCCATTCGCACCGAGATCGCCGAGACCGAGGATGCGCGAGCCTAGGTGGGGGGGGGATAAGATTGCTGGCGACAAAAGGCTGGACGCGCCTACCGTCCGTGATGACGGCGATGCGACCGTTGTCGGCGTTGGGCCAAGAGGCGAGCACGTCTCGGATGCGACCCTTGTCCTGGATCGAGACGTACAGACCCTCCGGTCTGCGCCAGATGTGAGAGTAGTTGACACACGCTTCACCGACCTTTAGCGCCAGGTGTGGCGGGGATATGCTGAGGGGAGCGCCACACAAGCACGACTGGACGACACGCTTACCGTGGGTGTGTAGAGGATAGGGACTACCTCCTGGAGAGCGCGTGAGCAGGCAGTTTGGGCAAGTGAGGTGGGGTGCGCACCGACATGTTTCCGAGCAGGATGTCGTAGAACAGATTGGGGTCGCGATCCTTGAGTCCGCTGAGGTATATGTACTTCTCGAGCGGGACCGACTTGGAGCGCAGCTGTTCCAGACAGCGCTGGCGGTGGTCTGTGAGCACAAACTGAGGGGGGAGTCTAGCGGCAGACATGACGCGAAACGCTCGTGGACGTGGTAGAGAGGCGAGTTTGGAGGCAGAGCGGATGGCAGGGCAAAGTGCCATAAGATGAGCGCAAGAGAAAGAGAAGGCGAGGAAAGAGTCGGGGCCATCGAAATCAGTTCACCCGGTTCGTCCGTCCACTCGCCCATTTGCCTCCGACACAAGTCTCATTCTATTCCGACGCTCGCTTCATTTCAGCATATCTACCAATAACATCACCACATCCCAACACCCAGAGCACCCTCAGCCTGCAACCCGGTCCGTTATCAGCAAGCACGGCCGGTCCAGCGAACGACGAGAACGACCTTGAGAGTGAGAGAGACTACCAAAACTGGCGCCGCTTCTCCCTGATGGCTCTAAACGTCGACTTTCTCTCCCCCCACCCTGCCTTGGTCGCCTGCACCTTGGCTTCCTGCTTCCTCGCGAACGCCCTGCGGAGGGACCGCGGGAGTGCGGCGACCTGAGAGACGAAGCTCGGCGCGCAGTTGAACATCTTGGCGAGCTTGGCACAGCTGTAGACGTCTGCATTCGACCGCCTGAGCGTCCGTATTTTTTCGACATCCTCCCTTGACAGTCGCTCCGGCGCCGGTCTGTACGCTGACGGCCGAAGCAGGGGCGGTAGTGGGCCATCTGCAGACGCAGCTGGCCGCAGGAGCGGGGAAGCGGGGCTGAGCGTCGTCGAGTGGGGCGAAGGTGCAGACGGCGGCGGTCGGTGAACGAATGTCAGTGTGTCGCCCTCCAAGGAGGTGACGACGGCATTGGGAGCGTTGCGCAACGGATCTGGGAAGCGCGCGGGGGGTTTTTCTGGTCGACGGGTTGCATACGTTCTGCAGCGGGACAGAAAGCGGAGCATGTGGGTGTCGAGGAGAAAAAAAGATGACACGGGTTAGCACTGCCTCCCGCACCGCTTCCTCATCACAGAAGTGAGGATAACTTGGCTATTAAAATCAGCTCACGAATCCGCAGCCGTTTCTGCGGCTCACTTGATTCTTTGAATTGACAGGGTAGCATCGCTGAACGTTCGAAATGGCCCCACTCACGATCGAGCATGTTCATTCAAGCGTCGATCCTTTACCAACTGACGGCACGAGAAATAGCGGTCCACAACTGGTGCATGTCAATCTTTGCCTAGGTGATATACGAAGCGTGCCAGACCTCGTGGGGAATGCAAGATGCCGGTCTGGTTCTATCATACATCTCCTATAAGTACATATAACAAAGATTCAAGACAAAACCAGCCAAGTGAGGAGAAAATCTGGAATGAAAAAGAGTGTGCGAATCTTCCTAGGTCGAACCACAAATAATGAATGTGCGCGAAATACGAAAGCAAGCGGGGTTGCGCAAGAAACGAGCCATAAATCAATCAAAGATACATCGTCCGCGAATCTCTTGGAAAAATGCTACTCCCGGTGGGAAAGGTGGTGCGAGTGAAGGTGTATATGGCAATCAAACTGTCCTGTCGTCATCAAACATCAATCTAGAAAAAAACTGTGGGCGTGTCGAGCTGACGTTTTCATGGTTTGTCACCGCCTCTCGTCGAGGGGGCCTGTCCTTCAGCAAGCGAGGTCGTGCCGTTCCCATATGACCCGGGATAGTACAGCCGGGCAGTGGGCCGCGAGTCCGTTTGACGAGCAGCGGGCGTCCGGTCTTGTGGCCTCACAGTCGGTGCGCCTTTCACAGAACCCTGGCAGCCCGACGGACGTCGGTTGAGGGTCAAGGAACCATGCAACGCTTGTGAAGGTTCTGCACGAACAGTCGTGGCGGAAACAGACAGCCGACGCGTGACGTCTATGGGGGGTGACGATGACGATTGGTGTTCCTGCTCTCTGCCTGGGGAGGTGACTTTGATGATCGTGTCGGGTCTGCGCTGCTCGGGAGCGGGAAAACAATACGACGACGAAGCCTCTGGGTGAGAGGGGACCCCGTTCGGATGAAACTTGGGGCCCTGTGGGTATCCGTACCCAGCACCATCCTGTCCCCTGGCAGGTGCCTCTGCGCGCACGGTGAGGAGCACTTCCTCGAGGGATTCCAAACGTTGGCGGAGCATCGTGATCTCTTCCCGCATGAGGCGGGTGCGGTTCTCGACCAAATCCTCCACTATCACGTCCATCTTCTCCTGCTGCTGCTTCAGCGACGCCATCAGCGCGTTCGACTTTTGCATCTGTTCCGATAGCCAGCCCTTTAGTTGTTTCGAGTCGTTGAGGGCGTCGTAAAAGACCTCGAACGGAGCCAGGAAGGCGGACTTGTCGCCCGTGTAGCCGGGATGATGGAGTGCATGAGGGGTGGGTGGCACCAAGGTGTTGGCGATTGGAACCGAAAGATTCGGAGGAGAGTGTACCGCACGCGCAGTTGAGCTGATCGAAGGTGCGGCCGCGGTGTGGAGGCTAAACCGGGTGGGCGTCGGAGGAACGTTACCGGCGACTCTTCGGGTAGATGGGACGTTGTTCAAGACCAATGGCAAACGGGGAATTGCCATTGGGAAACGGCCGGGATCTGCTACTGGGGGGGCACTTTGAATGACAGGCGCGAGTGGATCGGATGGGCCCGCGCCACGGGGGCTGATTAAAATGTCAGCGGGCTTCTTTTTGCGACCACCGGGTTGAGCAGCGCGACGACGTGCGAAGCTGATTGGTGGAGGGGGTAAGGAGTGTGTTGTGGCAACCTGCTGCGGCTTTGACGTGGATTCGGCCGAATTTTGAGCGGGCGTGAGAGCGGGATGTTGATTCGAGACAATCAACGGTGGAGGAGTAAGAGGCCGGGCGGAGGATGACGTCGCCTGGCTGGTAGATGCAACCCCGTTTCCAGCGCAACGGGCGACGACGCTGGGACTGATGCGGCCAATACGAGCCATCTTGGAGGTCGTTAATTGGTCGCCGGGTGGCGACCTGCTGAGAAGACTTGGCACGACGGTGGATATGCTTCCTCGGCGCTGGTCCACGAGGGCTTTCTGCGGGGGCTTGGCGAGTATGGGGCGAGGCTGATCGCGAGGGGGGGCGTCGTCTGGAGGTGGAAGGGATGCGACGAGGGGGGATATGGGACCCTGTTCGACAGAGGTGGCCGGGCCGTGGGGTGGGCCGCTGACGGTCACACGGCGCTTTTTCGACGAGGGTTGCACGCCGGGCGTCGCAGAGGAGTCACGGGACAGATCGCCAAGTTGGGAGGGGGACTGGGGGTCGTCCCTGTCCTCTTCCTTGACGCGGACGACGAGTGGCGACTGGCGGGTGCCATCAGCGCTGTGGCGCGCGTTCAGCGGGCAAGGAGTGGGAGAAGGACAACAGGTGCTTACGCATCGACGGCACGGTCGGTGCGCGCATGGAGCGGGAGGTCCTCGCGGGAGCGTTTCCTTGCGGTTGTGGCGGTTGAGTGGGCAGGACGAGCCTGGATCGGTGGGAGGGCGTTGCTGATGGGGGCAATCTCAGAGAGGGAGGAGCTGCTGAACGCCTGTGCAAAGGAGGGGAGGGACTGGGGAATGGACATGGCGAGGAGAGAACAAGATTGGCTCGCCAGATTCGTTCAGGAAAAAAAAAAAAAGAAAAAAGAGACGAGGGAAGGTTCGACGTTCTCAACACTCTCGTAAGTACTCTCGCGGTCGCTGGGCGAGACAATCAGCAGCGGTGGAGTGGGCACTGCGAGAACATCGTCCAGCCTCCGTCGCATTGCTTCCAGTTTCCCAGCTGGGCGTACGCCTGATCTGTTACCACCAATCTAACCGAATACCCTCCTCTCACCGTCCCCAGGCAACGACGAGCGGCTCCAATTGCCACGGCAGCCTCCCCGAGACCAATGATGGCAACCTTGTCCTGTCCCCCACTCCACCTCGCGACCGGGGTTGGCAACACCAATGAACAGAGCCCCTTCAATTTGACGCTTCCGCTCCCTCGGCTCGCAAATGCCCCCCCCGCACGGCCAGACCTCGAGGCCGGTTCCAGTGAGTCCAATGCGCTACAGATAACACCTCCTCGTATCTCGCCTCTGCGCCATATCTACGTCACCTTCGTCCATGGGCTCTTCTGGCCAGTGTCATATCTTGGCATCGGCCCTGAATGTAAAATGGCTCGACATCCACATGGGCATGCAGCGTGTTTCACCAATACCTCTTCTACGTGAATGCTGTCCAGCACCTGCTTCGGTCTTATCAATGAACTCCTGGACGTAAGCCTCGCTTCCCCTCGCGAGGGCCGACTCCCTCAGTAAATAACCGCCCCTTCCACAAAATGGAATGTGCGACCAATTCATTTCGGACAGCCCATGGGGCGGCCGGTACTGCCCTGCCAGCGTACGCGGTTCGATCGGGTGGACGCCCATCGCTTCACGTAACCCGCCCACGCACCATCGTCCCCACTCTCCTATCATGACCTTGTACTTGCCCTGTTTGCCAGCATGCTCGCTTAGCAAGCTAAAACACCTTCAACGTAACACGGACACGGACATGGTGCCTTCCAACAATCTATAGCCAATACACTCGAACAATAATATCCCTCGCCCAATCAAGGTTTTCCCCTCTTTTTCCGACGTGCGGTTAACACTGTAATAGTGGGCTTGCTGTCACCCCCGGCGGCCTCGGTGGCACCCTTACGTGGCTCATCAGGATTGCTCACCGCAACTGATCCGTAAATGTACGAGTTGTACGTTTCAAGCGAAGCAACAGGTTCCGCGAAGGCGTTCGGTGAAACGTCGTCCATCAGGCGTTGATTGCTGCTCACTCGCGGCGCAGGCGTCTCAGGAGGTGCTAGCCTGTCCCCAGCTCGATCTCGCTCCGGCGTACATCGATGCGCATCGGCTCGCCTCGGGTGAACGTCCAGACCCTCCTCTACACCATCACATAGACCTTTGATGGTCTCTTCCAGAACCCGTGTAGACCACACTGCCCGTTCTACAGATGGAAATTCGTGTCCAGTCATCAACGAAGTCAAGACACGTTTCATCATCTGCGAAGAGACCTGGCCGTGCACTGGAACAGCCGGCGGCGGTTCGCTGCCTGGCGTTGGCGTGGGGGATGCCGTGGCCATGACGAAAAAACCCGTCACAGCTCCCGCGATGCACTCCTGACGGAACGACATGCGCTCCCAAAATTCCTCAGCGGTCACTTTCTGCAGTGCCCTGGTAGTCTGTTCCGTTTTCGTAGAGGTCGTCTCCTTTTTGTCCGCGCCGCTTTCTACGTCCCCTTCGGATCTCTGTCTAGTGCGGACAGAGCGGGGACGCTTCCGCTCCGGGGACTTGACGCCCTCCGCATCCGTCGTGTATGCAATCTCGTCCAGGAAGCGCGCCTTGGGGTCATCATCAAACCACGGAATGACATGTCCGATGTGAGGAGGCTTCTCACCGCGGTCGATCGGGGAACATGGCAGGGGAATGTGCGTCTGACTGTATGGATGCCCATACGACCACGGCACCAACGTCTCGGACGCGGATGCATACACGCGTCCCAATGCATGCGACGCCTCGAGTTCCCCGAGACCCGGAAGGAGATAAAACAATCGAACACGGATGCCCTCTTGGCCGACACGTGTGGCCACGTCGTGAGCGACGATCCCAAACTGACGCTTCCACCACGCGCAGAGTTTGACGTCCGTCAGGGGGCGTTTTCCCGAAAACTCGGCAGAGTTGGGGAAGAGATATTGGTTCTGGGCGCGGGCGAAGAGGTGGACCCAGAGGTGGGGGACGGGGAGAGGTCGGGTGGTGGGATCGATGTAGTAGGTTAGGAAGGCGCGCACGAGCGCTTGGGTGGGCGAGGGTGCCTTGGCCTGGCCGGTCGAGTCGACCTTGGATACGTAGAGCACGGCACTGGATGTAGATGGTATATGGTAAAGAAAGGCCTCGATGGCGGAGACGAGGACCCGGTGCGAGTCTGGAGTAGTTTGTTCCGCGAGGAGGACGAGGATGTGCTGGAGGAACGTCTTGGGTCGCGGTGCTGCAAAGGGGAACAAGTTTGAGTGTTTTCGGGGGGACGATACGAGGACGTGGATGTGGAATTGGCGAGCGCCGGGGAGGCTTGTAAGACCCTGCAGGAGCGCATCGCGGAGGTTCATGCTCTGGACGCGTGGGAAGGGAGTGCGCTGGAGAGAACAGTGTATGGTATATTAGGACGTGGTACACCCGTGGTAGAGTACAAGAAAGCGTCTTGGGACTATTCAATACATCTATGCGACATACGCAAACATATCCCTCGTACCCTCCACCCGCTCAATGTACTCTTTTTCGAGCAGCGTGTCGATCGCCTGCATGTGCACACGCTTGAACAGCACTCCAATACCAGCCACGGACAAACGCACCTTCTTGATGTCGGGGATCTTGGGAGTAAACCTTTGCGAGATCTGCGAAATCACCTCCTGTATCAACGGTTGGTTCTTCATCGTCTTACGCGCCTTCATGATGCTGAACGGCGAGTACATATCCATATCATGTACGCTCAGTGGAAAAAGACACGGGCATACCGGACAATGGTTGCTTGAATCACATATTTGCGATCTTCGTCGACAGTCTTGAGGACCTCAGACGACTCCGCCCTCACCTCAGCCTTGATGGGTTGGTTGAGATTGACACGGATCTTCTTTGACTTGAAGTCTGCAATCAGCGGTAAGCAGAGCGCAGGGCAAGGGACAGATCTGGAACATACTGGGGTTTAAATCATACTGATCGGTCTCCTCATTCACCAGGATTTTTGCCTTGACAAGGAGCGACAACACCTGAACCAAGATGTCCTTGCTGATTGCAGTCGCCGTCACGAGCTCCTCTAATGAAAGCGTATCGTGGTTGTTGTATTGCAGTAACACCGCCATCTGATACGAACTCGTCATCAGGATGTACTTCTGGTTGAGATAGTTCGTCCGGAGCTCGTTCTTGGAGTAGTTCCACAGCCAGGTCAGTTTTCTACCCGAGTGCTTCGTTTGGTAGTACTTGGAAAACCGGTCATACGTGGGTAGGATCTCGGGCGGAACGATAAAGTCGTTGTTGGGAGCGTTAAGAGGCCAGAAGTTGGTCCCGAGCACCATGATGCTAAAGTTGATGTCCATATCGTCATGATTCTGCTGCATGCGCTCTTTGAACTGATCAGTCAGGTCTTTGCTCAGACTCATGTCTGTCCACTCCGCGTTACCATCAATCGGCAGGGGATAACATGCAGAACACACCAGTGAACATGCGTTGCAGCTTGTTGGTGTACTCGAAACCACAAGCCTCCTTCAGCTTGGATATCATGCTGGCTTCGCTCTCGTCCGATGCAGACACGCCATGAATAAGTCGCTTCGACAGCTTGGTGGTGTAGAAGGTCTGGAAGACATCCTTGTCTTCAATATACTTGAAGAGAATCATCTGCAGCACGTCATCAACAGGTGAACGATCAACAGACAACTACGAAGAATTTACGACGCGGTTGAGGGCACCCTCAAGATCTTCTTCCTCTGCCATCTTGTTATTTTTTCTAAGCAGCATATCAGCATGCTTGGCAAGCAGTTCTGGCGATTTTGTTGTCGATGTTCCCGTTGCTGCGTTGCGGTTGACAAATTCCCTGCAAGCCTTGTCAAGACTGGCAACGAAGCCTGCTTCCCCCCTGAAGCTGCGTGTCACCGTCTCCGAATTCTTCCGGTGCACCTCCAATAAAGCATCGACGTATGCTTTGGGATCCAGTCCGTCGACTCCGTCCGAACCCTCTCCAACCAGCTTCGAAACCGCCGTCAGCCCAGCCTTCTTGACATGTTCCTCAAACTTCTTCCTCAGCGGCTCCAATCCCTCCGGAATCCGAGATAGTAACGCATACATCCGTTGTAGATCCTCATCTTTATCGAAATCAAGTAGGTTCTGGAAGCTCTCCCACATAAGCTCCGAGTGTTGTCGAATAAGCACATGTTCGCATTTGCTGACAAGTTGTTTTCGGGTTTCTGCGTTGAGATAACGGTCCACACGGTCCTCCTCCTCCCTGAGACGCTCCTCAGCTTTCTTCAGGTAGTCAGAGACACTGCTCTCCGCAAGGAACGCTTCAGATTCCTGCTGATAGTACTTTCCGGTTGCCTCGAGGAATGGTGATTCCAGGTGCTCCTTGTAAACATCAAGGGAGGCTTTGTTGATATCAGTTTCATCCAGGCCAAGCGAAACGAAAGAGTCCACGACTTTCTTGACGAGACCTTGATCGATGGTCTCGCCATTCCGTTGGCGCTCGATCAGTCTGAGGATAGCGCCTGCCAGTTTCCCGTGCTTGCTCTGGACATGGAGGAAGAAATTAGATTTCCATTGGACGAGTGCGAGCTGCACAATATTCATTGGATCAATTGCATTCACGTAGGGAAGACACCATAGATGATTGAGTAAATGACGCACTGTATAGACAGGATAGACTCCTTTTCGACCCTCGTCCCGCTCGCGTTTCACCCAGTGACGATTAAGATAGGTGAACAATCGGCTGATATAATTCGCTCCTGTCGTGTATCTATCCCACTCGCCAGCATAATATCGTAAGAGGGCCTCGTCTTGCAAAGCGTCCGATTGCTGTGGTTTCCCATCAGAACAGGGTGACTGCGGGGAGAAGAGCGCCTACCTCCTTCAAGCCCTTCAGATGTGTAACAAAGTATCGGATGAAGTTGTTATACAAATCAGAGCCCATCAAATTGGCCCCAGCTGCTTTGGCATTGTCAGCAACGTCAACACCGTTATCAGAAAGGGCATCTTCCCGCCGTGGCAGGAAAGGGATATGAAAGGCTACTTACTGCGATTGCCTGTGCCTGCGTTATTATCGAGTGCACCGTGCATGCGTGAGGACGTGCAATAATTGTAAGCTACGGTGTAGAGGCTCATGTACTTGGAGCGCGAGACGCCGGTGTGCAGCTTTGTCATGATGTGATCCACGCCCTCCTCGAGAAAGGCCCAAGTCGTAGCCAGGTCCGCGGACGCTGGTAGCATCAGATGGGGAGCGTTGCCTGGTGTGGACGAGGATGAAGCAGCCATGGTGGTGGTCGTGTGTAGACCCGGATCAGTAGGAACGCTGGGCTTCCCGCAAAGGTGCGGTTTGTGGCGCTGAACTGGTGTGCGATCCATTCTCGGAGGGAAACAAAACGGGGAACGCAAAACAGCCGCATTTTATGCTACACTCTCTAAACTGTCTCAAGTCTTGACGCCCATGTGTATACAAGCAATGCCACCCCACAGGTCTGTCCATGCCCCGCCATCGTGGTCTCTTCCCGTCGCGAAGCCAGCCTCCCTGATCAAACTCGCAAAGTCTGGCTGAGAAGGGAACTTTCGTATCGATTCGACCAAATACTGGTACGAATCTCTGTCACCAGCCAAAATGGTCCCCACCAGGGGTATCACGGAAAATGAATATTGATCGTATACTCTGCGAGCCATGAGAAACGCCCGAGTAAGATGGCTAGACACTCACGCGCTCAATAGGGGATTGTTCACTCTGCTAAACTCGAGGCAGGCGAAAGTGCCTCCCGGTTTGAGCACTCTGTGTGCCTCTCTCAGGACAGCGGGAATAGACGTGCAGTTACGGATACCGAACGCGATCGTGTATAGATCATATGAATTGTCTTTGAATTGTGATGGGGCAAGCTCCTGTGCGTTGGCCTCGTGGAATGACACCTGCGGTGCTTCGTGCTCCTCAGCAAAGTCTCGGGAGAGCTCGCGACGCGCACTCACTATTGTGGTACATCGTTTTCTTGAATCTTCTGAAACCTTCTCCGAGCATTTGGGCATTGATGTCGACGATTTCAACCGTGGTCTCTCTGTCAGCATACTCCTCTCGCGCATGATCGAGGATACGAAGTGCAATGTCTCCCGTTCCTCCGGCGACATCAATGCAGCGAATTGGACCTTTGCAACCAGGTCTCAAGGTAGCGACAAAGGTGTCTTTCCATAGCCTGTGCACGCCCATAGATGAAGCATCGTTCATGAGGTCGTATTTGGATGCCACGCTATCGAAGACGCCTTTCACGAGGGATTCCTTGGACTCTTCCGGGACCGTCTTGAAGCCAAACGACGTGGTCCGACCTGACGACTGCGAATTGCTCGAGTTGGCCTGGCCATGATTTTTTCGTAGGAGAACGAGTTGTCTGTTTACTCGCTTCGCACAACGGGAAACCTGCGCGAGCATTCGGATTTGGTGTAGAGTCCTTCGGATGGCTGTGGGCAACTTGTAGAATGAATCACGTGATCCTACCTGCTGCCCCTATCACGGACTGCCACACGACTTCTCCTACCATGCTACACCTTGCCCTACTCTTTAGGCTGCTACAAGCAACGGACTCAAGATCATATCAACGTTTCAGGGTTGAATCTGAACTGCGGTTTGCTCGTACCTGGCATTTCGATTATTGACGACCACCTCTCCTGAGCTTCATGGGGTAAACCAACGTGGCACAGGTGATTGTGTATACTGCACGACATCTAACGTGCTCGAATCTCGCCATAATAATGCCCTGCATTATCATATCTCACTATGAGTGGGCACCTAGACCGCTGTCAAGGCTGCATCTGAGGGGCCACAACTCACGAGCACACATAACTCATCTGTGCACGGTGGAAGGAGAAGACCTCGCTGCTTTGGCGACGCCTGGTTACTCAGGTAATCCCGGAGGAGAAAGTGCTCGGATGTACATGGGGCATGTTATAAAACGTCTTTTTGCGCGTATTATCGGCGAGAAGCAGCAGATCTCGTTCTTGAGGCAGGTAAGGCTTTCGTCCCGGTGGTAGGGAGGCGGCTTGATGCTGAAAGGAGGATCACGGACCTTGCATTGGAGAGCTACTCCAAACCTCAGGCCTCAGGCGGGTCTGGGGGGTACCACTGCATATAGAAACCTGTATAATGGTAGGTTCCACCAGTCCAACGCATCATGGGGCCCACAAAGAACTTCACACCGCTTGCCATCTCCTCGGCACTCTAGATCATCTCCGAGAGACCTTCACGCGACCTTTGATCTGGGTTGCTTGCTCTGACCTGCAATTCCCATTTACTTGGAGGCCAAGTAGCCTCCCTGAGCCAGGCCCATGCCTCGAGATCAGAATAGTCGTTCTGATCATAGGGAAGGGCCAAGCGTGCCTGCTCAGACGTCCTAGAGGGTTTCGGGAGAGGCGATGTAATCTTGAAGATATTCCGACGGGTGATGATGAAAGCATGAACCATGACGACGATACTCAAAGTCTCACCCGCCAATCTTAGTCCACACACGCACGTCCCGCGTCCGCGTCGTCGACTACGAGTTCGGTGTCGTTGTATACGAAAGCCCTCATCGATTACCACAGCAATGTGGGCTGGCAGTTTGTCTCGCAAAGAGTACACAAGATAATGTTGTTACACCAGTCTTTTTTTTCTCTGTGCAAAGTGCAGCTACTTTGCAGGTGTGCCATATATCGGACCTTGAATATTGAATCGTCCCCCAGCTCCAGTTCATTGAGCGGAGTACTGTACCAGTTTCACGCCAAGTCCTCCACCAAACATGCACACTTTGCGTTCTATGAGTATCGGTAACTCGTGTCTTTGAGAGCATGTGCAACAAATAAAGAGTGACAAGATCAAGTGATGGTGCCATAGGCTTTCCCCCTCTGAATCTGGTTCCGATTCTGTCGGGCGAGGGTGCCGCGATGATGGGCTGGGTGTTGAACGTGAGCAGCTGAGCGGCACCGGACAGAAACAATGGCAAGCGGAATTTTTGTCAGCAGCCTATGAGATGCAGTGGTAGTGTGGGAGCAAGAAAAACGAAAGAAACGAAAGTGCTGTTGCTGACGGGTAGAGGTACCGAGCCATCCCACTTCTCACGCATAGATAAGATTTGCGTCCGTCTCGGGCCTCCGTCTTATCTCAGAGTTATTCCATCAGACATTCTCGTCTCCTGCACATCTGAGAAACGGGCCTATCGCGTAGTTACCTTGATAAATTCATTCATTAATATTAATCAATAGAACGATCGAAAATCTGAAACTCTCAACATACCGAACACTGGTCGATTTGCGCGGCGATACAACGGAGTCGGTGGACATACCGACGGAATGCGACTATCAAGACTGACGGATAATTTGGACTTTGGTCCAGAGATCTCGGACAAATACTCGACTGTGGATGTATGTCGCCTTCTTGCTGAATAAGACACGGCCCAAAGAACGGTAGGACAGGGTACCTACCACACGGCTTAAAGGGATCTTGATATCAGAATCGGCGCACCTAATCTGTAACCTAAGATGAGAAAGGAATCGGCCATCGTGACCCGATGGGTTAGTAGGTCGAGAATTTTGACAAGCTGTGCAGGTGCACAGCGTGTCAAGGTATCAAAGGATCGAGCCGCAAGCCGAACCGAAAAGGAAAGGCCCCCATGCATGGAAGCGGACACACTAAGTAGGGGGAAATCGGTTCTGGGGTTGAGGGGGGGGGATCAATCACTACCTACTAGGCTGGCGCTGATAGCTCACGGTGCCCCCACATGCCCCCTGGAAACCGGGGGATGCGTAGGCGTATTCCTCTCGGACCGGTAGCAGTTGTAATCGCACCGCAAATACGGCTCAAATATAAATATTTAATGATAATACAAGCGGGATAGCTAGCCGGACAAGACAAGTGCACCGTCATTTTGAATTTTGTCTGGAAAAAGAGAACTGAAACTCGGGTGACTTGTCTCAGGGTCAGCCATAGCAAGCATCCTGGGCCCCCAGTTATGATTGATCTGGAGCCCTGCCCCCACGAGGGACAGATGGCTGGGTGTCTGCCCACTGTCAAACTGCAATCAAGTGGATGTGGCGTCACAGTCGTCCTCTCTCCCGCTCACGTACGAAGCGCCTTGCTTCAGTCACGCTTACCACCATACCTTTAGGATCGAGAGGTGTTCTATGGAGATCCATGTTTGTTCGTAAGCTGAATCCGGGGCAAGTCACATGTCAAACATCCTATATGATGTGTCAAAATGGCTGGACAGCGGACCATCGCCGTCAGGATTTTGGGATTTGCGGACAACTGCAGATTTGAGCTCAGTTGACCTCGGGTAGGACCCCTCCTCAGATTTTGAGTTTTCAGACAGTGGGCGACAACAGCTGTGCGACATGCACCCCATGATTCCTTTCAAATTTGGGTGTGGTTGTCATTTTTACGGCTGAAAATCGTCTCTAAATCCTGACAGGAAGTCACCAGTCACCCGTTCAGCTCATCGTGTCACCTACCGTTCGGACGTGATAGGTTTGTGCTACCCCATTTCGGGTCTCATCTCACACTCCAAGACCCCCAAAGCAATAATCATTGGCACAATACGCCGAGTCCCACGCGCATAAATATTGTATTGACAACGGTCCGAACGGAAATTGCACCTTGAGATTCGGGACAGTTCTACTGGATCCGCATTGCCCCCGCGAGTCCATCATTGGGCCACTTGTCCTAAGGCTACGCGAGGGTCACCCAATGTACAACCGTGGAAATCTCCGGGCATCAGTGTGACAGGTGGTAGCCCGTGGGCTCAGTATGCTGTCTGCACGTCCAGTGTAGGACCACATAGTTGATTGTGCAGAACGATGCCTTCGAGTGAGCGAAATCGGAGAAGCAGTAAAGGGTCGAATTTGCGAACTGTATGCCAGAACTCAACTATCCAGCGTTACCTTACAGAACCGTCCGTCAAACGTGCCCGCCCCGTACTTTGGGACATCCCCGAAAAATACGGAAGCTATGTGCAGTTGCGACAGTGAGACGTTACGAACAAACCCTCACTACCCTGTCCCCAGGCTGGAGATAGGCGACATGAATTGACATGTAGGATCGAGCTCTTCGTACTACCACTTTGGCTTGCGAAAGTTATTCTTTTGATGAAGCGTCTTCTTCCCTTTTGCGCTTCTGACACTTTGCAGCTCATCGAACTTCTTTTTCGCATATCTCCGCGCTTCTGAATCGTCGACAAGCTCGTCTACCAAAGTCCGTTTCCGATATGCACGTGGAAGATTGTCAGAGCTCGCGGTACCGAAAGGCGTGGTTGTCGGGAGGATCGTCCCAATCTGACAGGAAAGGAAATCAGCCGAGCGAGACGGACAAGAATTCGAACACATACCGCAAAATGTTTTGGCAGGCCCTGCATGCCTTTTCCTTCGCCATCGTCTTTCCGATAGAATCGTTTGGGATCCAGCTGGTTCCGTAGACGGAGTGCTTCAACTTCACGATACAATCGGGGCAAGTCTGCTTCCGCGGGCGCTGGGAGGTCGAACCAGCCTGGCCCAGCCGTTTTTTTCTTCAACTATATCCGAGAAATTTGCGAGTAATTCAGTAAGATAGTGAATATGTCGTACCGCCTTTCTCTGCTTCTTCGTCAGCCGTCTCCAGTCTGCATTTGGGTCTTCGGGTGGTGCTGGCACAGACACTGAAGCGGACGCAGCCTCTGCGTATGCGACGTCTGGATCTCGCACCGAGGTCGGTGCTTGGTGGCGAGCCTTGCCAAACTCAAAGTACGGCGGAGGGAGTACGCCAGGATCGAGGGGTGGCAGTGGTCTAGAGGTCCGAGCCATCGCGAGTCAGATGCGGCGGTAAGGATAACTGCTCAGACGTACTTTTCCTCCTCCTCTTTCCCATCACCAACCTTGATGATCTCCTCCTCAAGCTCATCCGTCTCCTTTTCTTCTTGTAACATCTTTACCCTCCGAGCCTCTTCGCGTGCACTCCGTCGTGCTCTGTCGAGCATCGATCGAAGATATTCTGGCGTGACATCTTCTATGTCGGAATCAGAGTCAGACGTGGTGTCTGTGAAGTCTGAGGCAGAGTCCGATGTGGGGTCAGACGACGAGGCTGACGAGCCAGCATCACCATCCTGCTCGAGTGCAACAAAGTCACTCTCGAGGGTCTCCACCGCCTTTTGTGTTTCCTTGTCCAACTCGTCGGTCGACATGTGCCAAGGTAGATTAGTATGTGTTCCTGTCCGGAGCTCTGTAAAGTTTTGGCTATTTACGTAATCGATCTACTTGCCTTTCGTGACGACTCCATGCCTCGCCGCCCCTCCCAAAAAGCCAAGCCCCATGGGAAGCCCCGGTCGATCGACAGAAAAGACGGCCAACTCAAACGATGGAACACGCTCGCCGACATCGAACTGGACGAGGAAGACCAGTGTACGTACCTCACATGTCTTTGTCTCGGAATTGCCGTTGGCTGAAATAACGATCACACTATTCCGTTTGACGACGATGGTTTGGACGGTGTGGTAGTTCATGCGTCCCGGGACAAGATTCTACTTGATGATCGGGATGAAGTGGACGAAGATGGAGACGAGGAGGTGTTTGCGTTGCAAGGTGTCTCATCTGACTCGGACGACGAGGAAGGACATGATGGCATGCAGGTCGACTCTGACACCGACACCGAGCCCACCCCGTCCAGGCCCAAGTCCCTCAGAGCCGTACGTGACACCGAAAAACCGTCCTCGTACAAGAACGCATCCGACTCCGACTCCGAGGAAACATGGGGACGTCACAAGGGCGTGTACTATTCTTCCAATGCCGCACAAATTGACTCGGAAGACGAGGAGGCCAATGAGCTCGAGGAGCAGGAGGCGATCAGGCTGCAAGCCAAGGCGTGTGAGGCTATGTGCGATGAAGATTTCGGACTCGGAGATGTCGTGGAGGGCGACATCGAACCGCTCGAGGCAATGTACGCATGCTGTCTTGTTATATATGACCTCTAAACATGGAACGTCTAGGGAACAGGCGTCGCCGAATCCGCCCATGACGGAGGCCCCACAAGACAAACGGTCTATCCTCCGCGCTCTGGAAAAGGAGTCCCCCGAAGCACTCGCACTTGCGAGAGACTGGGAGGACACAGTGTATAGCCTTGTCGGGGCGAAAGCCCAGGTCGAGACGTACGTCCTGCACTTTCCACACCCGCGTCACCCTAGTCACCTTTTTCCAGCCTAAAAAACACCGAACCCGATGCCCTGGAACTCGGTTTGCAATACATGTACTATGGTACGTGGCCTCGCATCCTAGTTTTTGGCATGTTCATTGCCGTGTTTGAGCAGAAGCCCTGCTCACGTACGCCACGACGCTTGCTTTTTACCTCCATCTGCGTGCCACGAGCAAATATGCGGCCCGTCCTGAACTTCTCCGTCGGCATCCTATCTTGGAGCGTCTTCTCACACTGAAAGAAGGTATCAGTACGCTCGAAAGTCTTGGCGTCGGACAAGCCGTCTCGGATGATGACGATGACGGAGAAGACGAGGAAGACGATTTGACGGACGAAGACGGCGACCTGTGGTCGCTCATCAAGAGAAAAGGTCTCGAGTCGGGCGAACTCACTGACCTCCTCGAAGATGCGGGCGTTTCGACTCCGAACCCAGGTTCCCCGTTGCCTTCCTCCAAGAAATCCATTCCGACCAACATAGAATCCGCCCAGGGACGCCCGAAGAATACGAAACGCAAGGCCTCCGCGGCTAGCCATAACCCCGATCGAACCACGTCGGGCCCCGTGTTCGATCTCCTCGAACCTAAATTTATCCGTACATCGCGCAAAGACAGGGTGGTGCCGGTTGCTGACGCACCCGCGTCCGCGGATCCATTTGGCGAAATGACTGCACTTCAGTCCCACGATTTGGCTGACAAACGAGCTCGGAAGAAATCACTCCGGTTTTACGTGTCTCGTATTGAGTCGTCTTCATCTCGGCGGACAAATGCGCGTGCGAGCGCTATTGGCGGGGACGATGACATTCCATACAGGGAAAGAAGGAAGGAAAGAGAAACCAGGCTTGAGAAGGAGAAGGAAAAAAAGAGAGAAAAGGGTCAGCTGGGTGCAAAAGGGGACGACCTTGATGATGTCGATCCGGAGGTTAGCGGGGGAGAAAAGAAACGCAAAAGAGAACGAGGACTGCGTGACGATAACGACGATGACGACGATATAGATGGTGCAAATGGGTATTATGATCTCGTAAAGCAGGCGAGTGCAGCAAAGAAGGCACGGAAAAAGGCAGAGTATGAGGCTGCTGCTGCACGGTGCGTCCTCGCACTTCTTTCCGTTGGCATGGATAGGCCCTTATTCAACATTCCCAGTCCCGAACTTGAGCCGGAGGGTGCCTCAGGTCCACGCTCTGTCACGCGTGCGATTCTCAAAAACAAGGGCCTCACCCCGCGTCGTTCCAAGACGGTCCGGAACCCTCGTGTCAAAAAGCGTCAAAAATACGAAGAGGCAAAGAAGAAAGTGGCTTCGCAGAAAGCTGTTTACAAGGGTAGTATCGGGGATGCTTCAAGGTATGGCGGTGAGCAATCGGGTATATCCAAAGTAGTTAAGAGTGTCCGGTTGTGAACATGAGGGTGATAATGAATACGATCAAGTTGAAATCTGGGTTCGAATGGAATGAGGAATAATCCCGATAAAGGCGTAAAACTGCTATCTGACAGAAAAGCCAGAGACAACCGGGGCGACGGCGACGGGAGAAAATAACGAGGTGCTAATCGATCAGAGGCAAGGTAGGCGGCGAACCACAACAAATCTCAAGCGGGTGGATGGAGAAAGTATCTGGAGAGGGTAGCAACGGGTAATAATATCACATTTTACAGGGCTCCAAAACCTCGGCAGTCGAGAATATGGTATTGATAACATAGAAGACTGTCATGTAGACAAATACTATACGCGATGGGAATACGGTCAAATCCGAGGACTGGCCAAGACAGATCAAGTCGCACTGACCATAGAGTCCTGGTATGTAGAGTGGATGTCGTTACCTTTGCTACTGGCGCTCGTGATATCCGCCGGAGGAGTGCGGGGAATGGCGTTGCTCATTTCATGGAGTGAAGGTCCCTTGATCAATGCTTGCTCATACTCGCGGCGTATCATCTGGGAAAGCTCTTTGGTCTCTTCGTACGCATAGCTGTATTGCTCGAGACCCTCGATACAGTTTTGCACTTCAGGACGGCCAAGGCGGCCCAATAAGAAGCCAGCCTGGATGATACCAACATGCATAACGGCAGGATCCAATTTCTAGCGGACAGGCCAATTGAAAAAGAAGAAAGAAAGAAAAACCTCGAGGTCCGCACCAGATATCCATTGGAAGTCAGCACCCCTGCCAGCGCGGAAATTCGCAGCGAAGCATTCAAGGCTTCTTCAAACACCTTGCGCTTGATGGTCTCTACCTGATTCATGCCACTAGGCGATAGGGAGTCGTCCCGAACACCAAAGTCGTCCATAGCATTGAATAAGGCGATCCACATCACATGGTACTGTGCATCACTCGCGCCTACAAAACCTTGTCAATGAAGCGGTGCAGGATCTCAGACGAGTACGTACAAGCTGACACTGCAGAGACAAAATCCCAATTCGTGGCGAGATTGGATGGGACTCCGACTTTGGACAAATGGGCGTCTCTCCACTTGCTGAGTTCGGATACATACAGTAGGGCAGCCTCGACGGGTATTCCCTCGGAGTCCGTTGTCGGGCGCCAGAGGAGACGCGCCATTTGACGTGATATCCGGGCTAGAGCGTGTGCTGCACTGTAATATCCCTGGGAGCCAGTCAGGTGAGAAACCGTCATTATAAATCGGATGACCAACCAAAAACTGAGGTAGGCTGAGTAAGCGTCGGTTGAAGATGAATATACCTGACTCACTTCAAGCTGTTCACGTGGGGAAGGTTTCCCAAGTTCCATATTTTCCTGAAAGTTCGGATCCGCAGTGTAAAAATCAATATCGTAGTCATCGTCATCACTGCGCACCGCAGTCGGACGGTAATGAATATGCCACAAACACTGATCAGTGGGGGGATGGAAGAACGGAATGGGGAACTACCGCTCACAGCATTGGTTTGCGGCGGTAATAAAGCGCGGAAAACGCGTCCGCCAAACAAGCCATCCACCAAGCAAAGATCATGGTACCGCGGGTTTCGGGGTCCTTGATGTCTGCCATAACCGATTTGTGGTTGATCTGCAAAGAAGTTGGTTGAGCTCGCTATAGGGAGATGCCCGTGCCGACCTGGAGGCCCAGTAAGTTGCGGATGCCACAGTTGAGCCAGAATCCATGGAATCCTGGGAAATCACGGTCAGTCAAGGGACGGGGCAGAAAAAGAAAGCGATCGCTAACCATTTTCCGTATTCGGATTCTCTGGTCGAAGAAACGGTCACGGGGTGCGACAAGGAAGGAACGGCGAAGACACTCACGGCACTGCATCGTCTCAATTAATAGCGCAATCACAACGTGATCCTTGTGTGGGATGCGGTGAACCTTGGTTGCCTCGGCAAGTTCACGACATCGGTCAACGAGGGTTTTCGCGAAAAGACTTTGGCCGCCGTTTCTTTGGCGGTCTGCAAGAAGAAGCGGATGTTCCGAGAACTTTGCACCCCAGGCGACCACGGTCGCGATGAGGGCGGGGTGGAGGGGTTCTTCCTGTTTACTGCTTAGAATGGGACGCTGACCAATGGCTTGCAGGTTTAGCCGGGCACGGAATTGTAGTGGGTTAAGGAAGGGAAGCCGCGTATGGACGATCTGAAAATAGACCTCGACAAGGTCAAGGGCGAACCTGTGCAGGTACCACATGTGTCAATGCGACAATATTTGAAAGGATAAGGTAAAAGGAAAAAAAAAAATAGACATCAAAAGGTTCCTTAGAAAGGAATCGAGGGACAGCGTGAGGGTCCAAGGGAAGCATCGCAAGGTGACGTACTATCGCGATAATATCGAAAATTACGTAATAAGGTAGATGGGACGTACTCTATTCTGAAGGTTTCCTCTTCGAGTTTGGATGCCATCTCGCCCCAGGCGAAATAAGCGGGCGTGCGCGACTTGAAAGGGCCGAACGCGAAGATGGACTCGCTGTGGGTGGAATGAATGGAGATCCATATATGCGCGACTGATCGTACCTCGGGCCAGATTCAGGCGGGGCGAACAAATGGAAGAGTAGACTGGGCGTGCTGGAGTGCAGGGCGGCGTTGGAATAACCACCCAATTTCGAGGTCCAGGGCGCGCCATGTGCCGATTTGTACCAGGGAGGGGAGCCGGTTTCGCCGGTGGGGGAGTGACTGTTGCGGAGCTTGTTTAAGGTTGGAGGGACGATATAATGCACATCGGGAAGCCTACCCAGAAGATACAGGAGATGAGCCACTGAGCACGGGTTCGAGTCAGCACGGGTACGAAGGGTACGACCGCGGCCAAAAATCGAGACGAAGACGGAGCGGCGCGTACCTGGAGCTGGTGGAGATGCCTCTGGGTCTGCGGACGGCCACGTTGCGCTTCTTCTCGCTGGTCGCCTGCTGGACATAATGGCTGGGAGGGGAAATGAGCGGGGGATATCATAGCGTGGCGCGAAATGACACCGACGTGCAGGGGTAGTTCTTGGACTGGCAGTGCTACAAGGAGATGAGAAGGGGCGAGGGGGAAAAGGGGGGATTGGACGGACCTGACACTGGAAATGAAGGGGCATGAGTGGCGGGAGATGGAGAGGGAGATGGAGACGAACCTTGTCCTGGCCGGGGAGACGATTGCACTTGACCTTGCGGGATCTGGGGCGGGGGTGAGACGAGGTGGGACGGGGTGGGAGAGCGACGAACCTGCAGGCATCGCAGGCGGTGTTCTGTTTGCGGGGCGGCGGGAGGGTCTTTGCGAGTTCATGGATCTGGTTCTGGACGAGCTGGGTGGGGAGGACGAGACCTGAGGGCGGGGGTGAGACGGGCTGGGCGGGCTGGGACGGGCGACGCAGACCTGGCTGGGTGAAGGAGTGTGAAGGGTCGCCGTTTTGCATGATAAGGGGGGAGAGGCACAAAATATCGGTCGTCTTGTGGGTGGTACTTATAATAAAAGCTGGGCCCATAATCCAGGGGGCAGGCGAAGTGCTTGGTCAAGTACTTATCGTCGCAAATTCCCCGTTTAGGAAATCACACCCCGATCGGAGTTTCGATTCGGGCGCGGTCCTTCGGCACCGCACCCGCACACGGCTGGCCGATGCCGATCACCGACGCGGCCACAGCACCGCCACAACCTAAACTTGCCCCCGTTCAGCATGGTCAAGGTCGAGATCGTCGAGGAGCACAGCTCCCCCTACGCGTCCGCCACGCCCTCCCGCACAAACTCCTCCGACTCCCTCTCCTCCATCGCCTCCGACGTCTCCGTCCCAGACGAGTCCCTCTACGACCGCCTTTCCGCCCTCGTCGACATCGTGCCCCCCTCCACCAGGCAGTCCATCTCCTCCTCCCTCCTCAAAACCACCTCCTTCATCAAGGGAACAGGAAAGGTCGTCGGCAACGTCGTCTGGATAGTCACCACCTCCGCCCTCCTCATCGGCCTCCCCCTCGCTCTCTCCCTCGAAGACGAGGCAAAAATCGTCCAGCAGGAGCAGGAAATGCTCGCCCAGCAACAAGGTGCCCAGCAGGTAACCCCTCTCTCCCCCTCCACACCCCTCTCCTCAGTCCTCCTTCCCTAGATGCTCGCACCCGGTTCTTCCTACCCACCCGCAGGTTCACCACAGCCTGCGCAAAAAGCTGTCGTGCCACCCGGCTTTTGACCCAAAACGGCGACACTCCACTTCACTTGGTTGTCAGCACCTCCCAGTCATAGACCCACCTTCTGCTTCTCCCGTCCCGCAGCTTCCGGCAATACTCCATGTCCACTCGCATACACTCCACTTAGCGAACCTGTCCACACATGTCTTATCTGATCATGCCCAATATAAATCTTCCTCTCCCCTCATGGTTTCATAACAGAATGAAAATGGTACCACCGGCATTAGAGCGTCCCCCGCCAGCCGTTCTCGCAACACCATTACTCACTCACTTGCTCCTGGCAACGCCTTCTGATGAACTCACTTTTTAGTCAAAGTCTATTCGCGTGCTTCGCCATCAGGTCACCCCCAGCACCTATCTCTACCGTGACATGATCTACACGTTGCCGAACATCGGACATGAAGACCCTAGCTCAGCCTCGACGGGAAAACTACCGGGCGCTGGAAGTTGTCTCTATATGCGCGACATCATTGATCAGCCGACGATGGCCACACTCCTCGTACTGTGCATACGCACGCAGATCGATACCTCCGAAGGTACGTGATGGCATGATCCTCGATCTCGTCGGGAACCACACCAACCGCCTCCCAGTCACCAGCAGTCGTCACGTCATCCAGGTATCGCCTCTCCACCTCATCCGGGCAGATAAGCGGCCACCAGACCACCGACTGTGCTGCCCTGGCAACAGCAAGCGCGATTCGCTTGGGAACAACTGGCGCTCGAGAAGGCGGGTTGTATGTCACAGACGACACCAGGTCCAACAGATACTCCAACGATAACGACCTTGGTCCGGGAAGCGAGATCGTGCCATCCAGATGCGATACACCCATCAGATTGGCCAGAGCCTGCGCAACATCCATGACCTACACACCACATCCCAACCATCAAATTCGAAACCGAAATGCGAGAACAAAAAGAACACCACTTACGTGTACAGGTCGTATTTTAGTGTCCCCATGGTTTAACTTCCACCAGATGGGCCAGACTGGGTGGCGATGATTACGTCAGTCCGGCACGGCCTGTGAACATACTTGGTGTGCAGCTCACCGGCCATGTTGTTAAGCAATTTGTCCTCGTATCCATACATCGCTGCCGGTCGGAAGATGGTCGCGCCCGGAAAGACGCCCTTGACCCGCTCCTCGCCTTCATACTTGGTGCGGTAAAAAGCGGACGTAGAGTCGGGCGACGCATTCAAGTGGGAAACATGCACCAAGCGCTCCACTCCGGTCTGCGCAGCGACCTTTGCGATCCTCTCTGCACCAGTGACGTGGACGTCGGCATACTTGAAGTTTCTACCGAAAAAGAACCAAACCAGAGGGGAAAAAATGGGTCAATGTACGTCCCACGGATTAGGGTCGAATAGAACTCGATACTTTGTCTCATAATCACGCCCGACAAGGTTGTAAACCATGTTGGAGTGTCTGACACATTCTGCTATCTGTTCCTCATTCCGCATATCCCATTCCTAATACGCGTTAGATGAAATCAATCAGACAAATTACCACTCTTCCGCGAGGAAGGAGGATTACCATGGGGACGATCTGACCTAAATCGCCCATGGGCTTGAGGTGTCTTTTTTCGTCTTCCTCACGGTACGGAACGATGACCTGAGTGCCCATTCTGGCTGTGTGAGTCACATTGAGAATTAGCCAGGCAACAGGTAAGATAGGACATGTGCACGCACCAAGTTTAGAGACGAGGTACCTCCCGAGGAACCCAGTGCACCCAAAGACGGTGACAACGTGGCCACTGACAGCGCTGTACCCTGGCACGCCAGACGAAACGACCGCCTTCCGGCCAGGTAGTGTGACAACGTCGTGCAATGCACGCTGGAACCAGTGTACGACGGTGAGTCAACGCCGACATAACAAAAAAGTGCGCAACGTCATGCGGTACCTTGTGCTGCACGGCGAACGCGCGCTGAGCGCGCAAGAGGTGAGATTTGGAGAACATCGGGGACGACGACGGAGGTGAATCCGAATGGCCTCAATAATTATAATCCCACCGCTGCCGGAGAATCCCGGAGCTAACAAGGCTGCAACCTGATCTGTGGAAGGACCAACTAGCGATATGGTTCAAGGCAATACCAAAGGTCTGCAGGCCAGGGGGACGTCGTCAAAGGCGAGGCATGCTGCCAAAGCAGCAGCAGCCCCCAAGAAGGGGAGACGACACGAACCACCCAAGAAACCGGCCTTAATTAAAGAGGCCAGCATGCGCAAGGTATTGCATCTCCATGCCTTCCAACACGACGAGTGTCATTACACCATGCCAGGCACTCAAATCCAAGGTCACTAAATCAATAGAGCAACAGATGGTTTCTGCGGCATCTGTTGGCAAGCTGACGATCATGAAACACGCTGTCCCTGAGCCGTACGCCCACTGTCTCTGTTGATCGCCTTCGCTTATGGGGAACTAGGGAGCCAGAAAAGCTTGCGAAAAGCGGAAAGCATTGACGGCAGGGTGACGCCTGGTCAGCTTGTTTTACTCCCTTGATTGAAATGGCGTGTATGTACTTCCCCCGAGTCCGCAGGTGTTCATATGGCCAAAATAGCTCACATGGACCTAGACAATTCTCGAGTCCTCACATCACACCGTCAGTCCTACCTTCTGTTTTGTTGGGACGTGATCGCTGCTCGAGAATACCTACCTAACATCGTGCTTGAGTGTAAGCTCGAAACTTAATATATGCAAGCGGGGGCAGTGGAACGAGCAATCGGAAACGTATCATACTTGTGCAGACGGCACTGTTAAGCGAAGAAAACTAGCATGAACTGCTCTGGTTGTGTGACACAGGATAGGGTGCACGATCAGTGGGCAGAATAATGGGCATGGAAGCAGCGATGCGACATGACGGAGAGTGCGATGAATGAACCAGTGGCATGCGGAAACGGAATGCAAAAAAAAAAAAAAAAAGGTGGATTGTACCCCGTAACTGTTAAACAGGAAGAGGTAGCAGTGCAATGCGTTGAGTATGCAAGGGATTGCAGAGAGGATGCGGTGCATGTATGTGTGAAGAGTCAAAACATTTACGAGTCAGAGGAGATGTTGCGATAAAGCAAAATTGGAGATAATGGTTTTACTAGAAGCCAACTTTGCGCAGCGTTAAATGCATTCGAGAACAGTGTTCAACAAGTTTTTCCACGCGGGCATGTTCCCTTTTACCTCCGCTCCCTAGCAAAAGGAACGCCGCTCGCGGCCTGAAAGAGCGCGTATTTTATTTGCGTAAGCGTATCTCTTTCATTGTGAGTCAACAGGGCTGGAGACTGCGAATCGACGAACAAGATGACTTTATTAATAGCATCTTCCGCCTCCGCAATGTCGGGAATGGTACTTCCACTCGTGATCGGGGGCGCCGGTTGGTATACAACGACTGAATCGGTATATGCCGCGGTGGTGTCTCCGTGCGTAGGCAAGGGAACTTCCTGTTGCTGTTGGATATGCTGCTGGGCCGAAAGCTGAAGGGCGCTCTGGTGCACGTCGGCGACGACAGGATCGTGTTGCCGGGCATCCTGGGGTGTGAACGGCTGTTGAGGGAGTACGTTGTGCTGTGGAGCTGATGGGTGAGACGAGATCGGCGTATTGTGCGTCGACAGAGACTCTTCCTGCATGGTCCATATTGGCGGAAGGGGATTGTGAGAAGTAGATGGCTCGGTTGGAGAGTGAGAGGATCCCGCGACAGGCTGATTGTCCTGGGAAGGATCGAGATCCTGATCGTCCTCCGACTCCATGTCATCATCCTCCGCTGTGGTTGAGTCGCGTCTAGCGAGTGCTTCGGACCTGGATTCAAAGGCGGGGTTGAGAGGAGAGAGGACACTCTCATTGCTACCTTTGCGGAGATGAGTGGCACCAACACCGCGCGTTGCACGGAGGGACTGGTGAGCGCCGAGCCAGACTCCTTTACGGATGTTGTGGCGATGCTTGAAATTCTCGACCCATCCAGAGCTCGCCTTGAATCTCTCGTCGGGGATCTGGAGGTTCCGCGCGGTTTCCTTTGCTTTATTGCGTATGAGAGCATCCGTAAGAAGGGTGTTCTTCTTCTTCATTTGGATGAGCCAGCTGACGAGCTCTTCCTCGACTTCGGGGAATTTGGAAGGGCTGGTGCCCAAGCTTAACGGGGGACAAGGTGAAGAAGGATGGGCTCACCGATGCTTGGCGACACGCATATCGTCGTCCTCGGGGACGTTCATCCATTTTGTTTTGTGCTTGAGAATTTTGCTGATGGTGCTGCGTTCAACACCATAACGGGCAGCAATGTCTTCTTGGCGGGCGTTTGGATTCTCCTGATGGTATACGCAAATGGCCTTGCGGTCGACATTGAAAAGACGCTGTTTTCGCTGCTTGGCCCGCGGAACGACTGGGCCGACCGGTGGGGACGGGAGCGGATATGATGCGAATGTCTGTGAATTAGGTGCAGTAGAAGTAGCTGATGAAATAGAAGTTAGTGCGGAGGCGACACTTAGTGCGGGAGAAGCGGAGCGCGGATTAGATGTGGAGTAGGAAGATGCAGATCTAGAGTGGGTAGGATAGAGGGAGAATGGGGAGTAGGGGGAGCCGGAGACGGGGGTGGGGAGATAGCGGGGGGACGGGAGGGGTACGTCTGGGGCGGGGGGGAGAGGATAGGTGGGTGGACGATCTGCGGGCTGCTGGTAGCGGGAAGAGTCAGTGGCGACGACTGGCGTCTGTGGGCGCGAGAGGGCACTGGCAGGGGACATGAAGTACGCAGGCTGGTGAGGGGGTCAAGCACGGAGAGAGGAAAAATAAAGAAAAGGCGAACCTCATCGGAGTGATGTGTGGCGGACTGTGGGCGGTCTCTCCTTATCCCGAGGTGGAGGGTGGACTGGGCACGTGCTTGGCGACGGGTGATGCGGGCGGGGCCGATGCTGGGGTTGATCTGGGGGGGGATGGAGATGGCGGGGTGGATGTTCTGGTCGCCGCGGACGGTGGGGGACTGGGGGTAGGGGTAGGGATGGTCGGGGGTGTAGGCCGGGGAGGCGTAGGGGTCGCTGTCGGGTGCAAAGACGGGGTCGGTCGGGGAGTGCTGCTGCTTGGGGAGCCAGGGCGTGGACGGGGCTGGGTTGTGGTCATCGGGCGAGGCTGGAGGGGGGTAGACGGGGAGGGAGTTGGGGGCGTACTGTGCGACGTTGTCCATCGGACCCGCTGGGACACATCTGCTGGTGAAACGTTCCAGCGTCAAGTCGTGGTCGAAAAGACGTGCCAGGGTTGTGCCAGGGCCGTCTCTCTCCAGGTTTTATATGTATCTCACCCACAAATCCGATCGTCTCCAGTCTGCGCGCTGTCCTCCCCCTCGTTGCTGCCGTTCGGGTGCGAGAGATCCGTGCAGATTGGTCCTGCGCCCCCCCACTGCCGACAACGCTCGCCAGCATCCTCGTCATAGTGACCTCTACCCTCTTTCCTACCTCAATTCCGGAAATGAATCTCTCATGTTCCCACTCTCCAATGATCGTGGTATCCTTCTCTTTACTCCACTCTCAACATGTCCTGCTGCACGATCATGTGGCCCTCCACTTTATGGCAGCGCTCGTGTCCTCCTCCCCTCCTTCTCCCCGTCTGGTTTCCTGACCGCCCATGTCGCTCCTCGTCCCCTTTTCTCAACTCTCGGCCCGTATGACCACTGCCTGGCTCTTGTCAGCGGTGAGGTCCCGCGCCGCATCTTCTTAGTAGCCTCGTGCATCGTGTCCCCTCTTAATATCAGATCGCCAATATCTGCCAGCCTCATGCTCCGGACCAAAAGCAGGAATGATCGTGTGAGCTCAACTACCGCACAATCCTCTCTTGGCTGTCTCTCGTTACTCAAGACGTGCCTCATTTGCGACCCTCCTTGTCGGTAACCAGGCCTGAGGTCGACATTTTACGGGTAAATGTTCAAGTCGCCGCGTAGCTCTCGTTCTGCCATCCCCGTACAGCCTCTTGTTTGCCCTATCAACTATTCGCCTTCTGGATGCTTACAAACACCCCTGAATATCGAGTCTTCCATTCTGATGCGCGTGTTTCGTCGTCAAATATCGACTACGCCCAATGTCGAACGGTACCATCCATGGACTGTTTTCAATGGAATCCTTACATGGCCACCATCTGGGCAGCTGCCCGATGGGAGAAAGATGCTCACCGTTGCGATGATAGGTTGTTCGGCCCCCAGACTGGTCCACTTCTGGCCACTGGTCCGTTTACATCACAGCTCATTTAACACGTGTCCACTCACCTGGTGGCGCATATCAACGCATACCTGAATCGCGATATTGTAGATCTGCTATCCCAAAATGGATGGCTTGTCTGAGTCACAGATTATCTTTCAAATGCACTGTGATACGCAAGGCAGGTGTGCGGCACTCCAGCCCACAGGGGCAACCTACATATGAATTTCGCACGTGACCGATACACAGCCATTAGCACGTGGTGATGCATTAGTCAGCTTCATAATCATAGTTCGTCCCGACCCCCGAGGTTCTGGTTGGCAGTCCGGTGGTCAGAGGGCTGATATGCGGCGGCGGCGTTGTTCCGACTATCAGCCAACTCTTTACCACAGCCTCGAGTCAGCGCCCACATTTTACTGGTGGCCGCTGGAGAGCGGCACCCTTCGGAAGACATCATCGGGACTATTCGGGCTGCTGATGGCATATAGACGTGGCGTCACCACGTCTCATCTTGCCCAATAACTAACTCATGTCCACTTTGGTCAGAATCGCCGCCCGTCAGCATCCGTTGATCCTTCACTCCGCTCTCCTTCGATGTGTCTACTCAAATACCCCTAGCCTCTGTCCTGGCTCTCGGCTCCCTGGGCGCTTCCATACTGGGATAGCCAATCTCAACTCGTTGGTCAAGAAGCGTCCCAATGAACAGGCAGATGTTGGCACAGAGGGATTCCATACAAGTAAATTGTCGCTTCATCCATCCACCGAAAATCGGGTCTTACTATACAACAGAGGACAAAAAAGCATCCCAATCAGCGTTGACCCAAGTCAACGCGGTCAGCACAGTGCCTCAGGAAATACGCGGTGATTGGGTTCTGTTTCACCCAGTCTACTCCCAGGGAGAGGTCGAGTCTGTAGAGGTGCGTTGTGTCCCTTCACCATTCCGACCATCACGTTCGATGGCTCCACGCGTAGATCCTCTCTAGGGAAGCAAAGACAATCCCTGATAAGATTGCTTATGGTTTCGTCAGGCTAACGAGGTTCGTTTTCATGGTCTTGTTCGTCCATCCTGTATTGAGCATCGCGAACCAGATGGGGTTTCGATCTCGTTTCTGGATACAAGCACAAGCCGCTTCCCCGTGACCATAATATGACCACAAAAGAGCTCATGGAAAAGGGTTACATTCTCGACGAGGCGGCCTGGCTGTCACGCATCTTGTTCCTTGAAACGATAGCTGGTGTACCTGGCATGGTCGCTGCTATGCTCAGGCATCTTGGTAGTCTCAGACTCATGGTAGATGGCCAGCCCTAGTCTCGTCCCGGAAGGCTAACCGCATCACCTTTAGCGACGCGATTCCGGGTGGATTCACACGTTACTCGAAGAAGCAGAGAACGAGCGGATGCACCTGATGTACGGAGTTATTATCCCATTCTCCCATAGTAAATTATTGAAACATGCATACGTGAAGGACTTTCATGACGCTCAAACAACCCACTCCGTTCTTCCGTGCACTGGTACTTGGTGCACAAGGCGTTTATTTCAATATCTTTTGTACGTACACCTTGTGGCCTCGTGGCTTCGTCTCACCACCACTCTTAGTCCTCGCTTACATGGTCTCCCCTCGGGTGTGTCACAGATTCGTAGGCTACCTGGAGGAAGAGGCCGTGATGACATAGTACGTGCTGTTTTCACGAGGCGATTCTCGGTTTGCCTCATCCATTTGTCACAAGCACGCAATGCATCAAGGACATCGAAGCTGGCCACCTGCAGAAATGGGCCGACATGCCGGCACCGGCGATCGCCATCGACTATTGGCGGCTTGCTCCGGATGCCAAACTTCTTGATGTCATATACGCCGTCCGCAGCGACGAGTCAACGCACCGATTCGTCAATCATAGCCTGGCCAATCTTGACCACTCCAAAGACGTGAACCCGTTTGCGTTTCGTGAGCCCGATATGTTCGTCAAGGGCAGAAAGATGGGGTACGCCATTTCCGCCCTAGGTGGCGGTGTACGGACACTGACAGTTTGGTCATAGATTTGAGAGGTCTGAGGCGGAAGAGTTTGTCAGGGAGTCGCACGACATTCTCTCGCGCGAGACCAAATCGGAAATAAAGCACTGATTCGTGGCGTGAAATTCACTAGAACATTGTCGTCCTATTTGATTGCATAGATCACAGCGCCGCTCAGTAGTTGTAGCTACGATACGGACCGTAGTAATAACAATCCGTTGCCTTGCATGTACTCCCAGCTTATGACGTCACGGCTGTGTTTGCCTCCAGTGCAAGCTCTCCTTGGCCGTCTCTCTACCCCCACCTGACCGAGCGTAGATGGCTATCCCAGATGCACTGCCCACCTCAGAAACTCCACTGCCCATACCGTCATGCAGTCGCCGGGCCCGTCGACTCTTCATCGGACCCTTGCCACACAAGCTGTTGGCTGCTATGCACGGAATGATGCAGGATACAGCGAACGACAACGGGTCCTTTGACGCCTCCTATGCCTCTGCCGTGCGCGACGTCTTGGATCGCAACGCGCACGCCTTCTTCTTGCGTCAAGGGGGTAGAGCCGAGGAATGGGACGAGGACACACGCGAGAACATACGCGACGAACTGATGAAACGATGGCAAGAATGCCCCTGGACGTGTGCTGTACGAAACAGGCCACGCCGCGCAGCTGGCGCTGTGCACTGGGTGGGCAACACCTTCGAGGTCGGAAGCATCCTTGGTGTGAACGTGCTCGACGGCCATGCACCCACCCCTACGCCGTCGGTCGACCCTGGGATGCCGCAACAAGAATCACAGGTGCCTGATCCATCGACGGCCGCGTTCTCGACCACAGGTCCGCGTTCATACTGGACCGCACGATCCCACTTCTCGCCACCGTCACCACAGGCCTCGTCTTCGACCTCTAGTCTCCCCGGGCAACACGGCGATGATTTAACCGCCTTTTCTTCTAGTTCTCCGTTCCTCGCAGCAGCTTCTACATCCTCTTTTCCTACCGATCGGGTGCTGCAAGAGGGGGGTGATGCTCCTAGGTCTATATTAAAGCAACCCACGGGGATCTCATCCGGTAAACCAAGGACCAAACACCGCGGTGTTTCCCTTCTCGATCGGTATGCCAAGCGCAAGGTGCCACTGCGGCCAAAGGACAACGGACCCTCCTTTAGTGCTGCCGGCGTCAGGAGACTGCCTTCGGAGGATGGGCAGGCTGATGAAGGGCCCACCTCTCCGGCTGCTGTCCTTGCAAGGACGGGAAGCGAAATCGTCGAATGCAGCGCTGGAGCGACTGCGGAGACAACGGTCTCACAGAATGAGACAGCTCCTGGTGACGTCTTCCTCCGAGGTTCGTGGAACCACTCCGAGGTTTGTATCACATCTTGATAGTACCCAAGACAGAATGCTTGTCAGGGTGTGTTATACCAAGTCAGAATCACTTTCTAGACATTTCGATGAGGTTTGTAACCGCAAAACGACCCATTTGCGCCACGAGGACTGCATGGAATTTTTGGTCGTGTGGAGGAAGGACATGCTAGAGTTATATGAGGATTATGTGCGTCCCTACATGCCGTCTAAGCTCCAATCCCACATTGATCATGTCGAGCAGACGATTCCGAGAAAAGAATACATCACGGGGCACAAACACCTCGCCTTCATAATTCCTCTGGATTCGGAACGAACCTCCGTCTGCTTGTATTCTTTCGTCGACCTTACCTTCTGCATTCTGTGCCCCCCCACGTCTGTCCGAGAACGACGTTCGAGATCACACGTATTCTTTCATCTCCCCAAGGAAGGCACGAATGTCTTTGTCTTCAAAGTCAAGAGCCGAACCAGAGCGCGTGACTGGCTGTGGCACCTCTGGTGAGTATTGTTGGGCCAGCCTAATGCGTCCTGCTTTGACAATACCCGGTAGGCATCGTCTTGGGGGGAAGATTCCCCCTTCTATCGAGATTGGTTGTCCCGACGTTGATATGCGCATTTGCATCCACGTCCCAACGTCGGAAGTCTCCAACCTCGATAGAGCTTATGACTTTTTTAGTCATAAAAATGTTATTGACCTGGTACAACGTTCCTTCTCTTCCGGGCGTGAGTCTTCCAGCTCGGCGTTGAGGAATTGGAAGACTACTGTGGAGTGCGAACTACGAGCAGGAAAGAAACTAGCACTTGCTTGGGCACTTGGCGGGCAACTCGATTGGGTGTGGCAGGATCGAGATGTCGAGGGAAATGCGCGACCATGGGCTGTCCTTTCCGGATTGTCTCTTTGGCAGGTTCGATTGCTGGTTCTATCCTCTGCATGGGTGGCTTGACATGTCTCACCGACCTGTTAGGGACCGAGGCCAGCTCACCTCGAGCTACGCATTGCAGAGCATTTCCCGGATTGCATCCGCCCCCAAACCGGCAAGAAAATATTCGAACCACTTGCTATTGAAGGTTACGTGGACCGTATCAGACAGCAAAGTCGTCAGCGCGTATATCTCGTGACGCACGACGGCAACTTATTTTCCCTATTACCATCAGACGCAAATCCCCCGCTTCCGCCGAGCGCACATCTCTCACGTTTGATGTCTGGGCTAAAGCCAGGCGTGGATGAGTATAGCCAAAGTCTTTTCGAGAGCGAGGTTTGGAGAGGCACAGAGCAGATCTGCGCTGCGCACGGGATGCTGGACCTCAGAAACATCCGCGCCGTGAGGAGAGCATATCAACCACTGTCCCAGGGCGATGGTGAGCATGTTGCGCATGATGCGGTTGATGCTCGCGACGTGGGTGGACCTCAGGGGCATGCTCACGCGCACGATAGAGTACAAATGGGCCTCAGGCGGGCATTTGATCTTGTCCTTGCTTCCGGTCCAGTGATACGGTTCGAGGTGCGTTCGTGTACGCTGATGCGTGCTGTGGGGCTCATCTTATGAGTTCCTCCTATGACAGGCACATTCAACGAGGGACTGCATTGAATGGGTGACGAGACTCCGCGCCCTCATCGCATACTGGACCCAGCGCCATCATGTAGACGTCAACCTCGAGATGGGCACTCGTGCGCGAGTGACACCACGTATGGTAAAGTGCGCAATCGAGCACCTCACCCCGCCGGAACCGCCCATGAACTCGGAGTCACCCATACTAACGTCACTGTACAGCTGGTGTCCACTGAGTGGGTGCAGGAGCATCGTCAAAGCCGGTAGGGTGTTCACGAGAACAGGGTTGAGGGGACAATACAAGTCAGTGCTGAGTGCATCTGGTCGAACATCCAGCACCCTTAATGAATCCCCTGTGTAGACTCGTGCAACTGTTCCTCCTATCTGGTCAACTCATCAAGTTTAACGTGTTACCGACCTCGACCCTATATCATCGAACCTCCAAAGAGATCGGGCTGCTCGACGCGTACGTTTGTTCAGGATACTTTGCCGCACTCGCTCTCCGACCGAGCGAGTACCACCCTGAACTACCCAATCTGCCACAACGGTACCAAGATGGACTCGAGACAGACGAGCGAGAAGAAGACAAGTTGTTCGTGATCTGGTATCGCAAGTCCTCGGCCTCAACATCGACTGCATTTGGAGGTAATCGAAGAAATGCACCCGCGGGTGGGTTCCAGCCCACGACGCCCATACCTCGTCTTTCAAAAGGGAGTCATGAGCTGCTTGTGTTCAGAACGAGGAGCAAGGTGGAACGGGATGCGTGGTGTTGGGCGTTGGGGTGCGAGATCGAGAAGGTCGTGCGGAATAATAAGGACAGGGAACAGCGTGTGAGGGAAGCGGGAGGACTAGTGGAGTTGTCAGATTGAAGGGCTGAGGAGGATGCGCTGCCCAAGAGCTGGCTTTGATTTCGTGGGCCATTCGCATAAGCTATCCAGATTATATATGCAAATCTAGCGAGAAATGTGAGTACGATAGTGAAATTCGACGATCAGCATGCAACCAGCATGCTCACATTACGGGTATATAGTACAACCTGCCTTACTCTACCACTTCATCGCCGTCCTCCTGATCCTCCTCTTGCCGTCTTTGTTGCCTCGCCGCAATCTTTATCCTCTTCTCCAGCTCCTTATCAACTTTAAGGTGGTTCATTGTGATCCGTTTGTTACATCCGGATGCAGGGCAGGGGTTTCCATCTCTTCCCGCCCTCTTCAGAAACTCTTGAATAGCCACATGGGAATACGAGTGTCCGCAAATTGTGCTATTCGTGGCGAAATCCTCAGGTAATTTCGCAATGAAGGACGTATATCACGTACGACGTCATCGGATCCACCAAGACCATGAGTGTGATAGGGCATTTATAGTCCTGAGTGACGCCACCGACTTCTACTTCATTTTCGTCGTCGCTAGCATCACCATCCTCTGTAGATACATTGTTAACGATATAATATCTTGTATTTTCCAAGACGAACCTCTCGGGACGAGGTCGTTGATAGGAGGGATGGCTCCGCCGGGATTCTGCACTTCCTAAGCACCTAATGTTAACTGACATCGTGTGAGGTGGTACAGTCAACAAACATATATCCCCTGTTTGAATTCCACGTATGTGTCGGTGGAGGCATACTTTTGGCGCGTGGTCTTGCTCTTGTAATCATCTACCCGCTGTTTTAGTTGACTTTCGTACGTCTCAAGCACGTTTTCCTGTCAAGGAATCATGGAGTGGAGAAATGGACACAAGCACGGTGGCGCACCACAACTTCTCCACGCATGAGGACCTGGTGAAGGTTGTCCAATGTCTCTTCGTGAGAGCGCATTTCCTGATCAACATCGAGGAGCTCCTTCATGATGGAGTCGACCTCGTCCAGCGCCTTTGATACCATTGTATATTAATGACAGAACGGCGGGGAATGACAGCACCAACCTCTCCGGCCTCGCATATCTCCATCACCTCCGCAAGCGACATAGCAACGTCCCTGATGAGCTGGAAAGAGCTCTGGTGGATCTGCTTTCGGATCATCTCCCAGTCCCGGGCCATGCCATGCAACTTCGCGCCGTCTTTTTTATCCAAAGGTTGATCATGAAAGTTTTGGATATCGATCCTGCTATCGTCGTCGTCGCCGTTGTAATTTGCATTTGAGGGGCCAGCTTCGGTGTCACCGCGGCTAATTTTTGGCTTCTTTTCCTTCTTTACGGCCGTCTTCTTGCGGACTGGCTGCTCGTCCTCGTCGGATTCCTCGTCATTGTCGACATCTTCTGCGTGTTGTTGCGAGGGATCGTCTTCCTCTTCTATGTGGTCAGAGGACGGTGCCCTGGGAGCACGTCGACGACGGGACTTGGCAATGGCAGGCATCTCGGTCGGGGAGAGGGGAACGCGTCGCGGGTATAGGGGACTCTAGGGCAGGCCTCTACGCGGTGGGATAGCCAATAGCGGTGTTATGTACCCTCCGGGCTACGACACGCCATGTTCTCGTTCCTTCGCGGCCTGCCCAGGACATGTTCTCTCCTCACCCCATCCCGGCCATTCAGTGCCTCTCCCTTTCTATCCATTACTCTCAACCAGGCCATGCGTCGAAAGAAACCTCAGAAGATCAACCCTCCAAAGTCCCCACTCCTTAACACTTGTCCCCAGAAAAAAGGCGTCTGTACCCAAATCTTCATCATGAAACCCAAGAAACCCAACTCCGCCAAACGGAAGGTCGCCCGCGTCAAGTTGTCCAACGGAAGCTCGATCATGGCCTATATGCCCGGAGAAGGTCACAATTTGCAGGAGCACAGTGTGGTCATGGTCCGTGGGGGCCGTACACAGGATTTGCCTGGTGTCAGGTATGCCCAATGTGTGTGCTCTCGAATGAGAACTCGAGACATCTTTGCGCAGGTACAAAGTTGTTCGCGGTGCTCTAGACTTTGGTGGCGTCGTTGGTCGCACGCAGTCTAGGAGTAAATACGGAGGTACCCGCACTAATATTTTTGTCGAGTTTGAACTCACGTTTGGCATCAGTCAAGAAACCCAAAAAATAGTTCACATAAGCTGTCAGTTATTTGATTCCAATCCTCGTAGCCTTCTGAAGGGTTGAACAACTATCGGTAGTGGAGCATGGTGTTGCCACGACCTGGGCGTATCTATACGGTCTACTCACATCTGATCTTCTCCAGCCTTGTAAATTATCAGTGATGGACCTACCTCCGGTGTTCATTGAAATGACAACCGAGGGATTACAAGCTTTGTGCACTGTCCCAATGCCGGTTGCAGTGTTGGCACACAGATGGCACAACATAGCGTGTTTGTCGTGACCCTGGAGGTGAGGGTAATTGTTTTGTCCTGTCGGATTATGGTCCTTCGCAACCGCTATGCAAGTCCATGTTATGCACTGATTGTCCCACTACTCAACGACTTGATATGTTTCCTTTCTGTCCTTGATTCTACGTTCACGCTCATTCATCTCCGCCCAATGGGAACTCACCTAACAATTGATTGCTTCTCACCTGGTGAAGTTGCTAATGACTCAATCCTTACTCGGGTTCATGCATTCGCAAGCACCATACTTTCTTTGGTCTCCCAACTGAAACGATGCAGAAGAACAGCACCAGCTGGTAGCGGGGGGACGGTTTCGTTGCAGGAGGATACAGGCAACGTTGTGCTCGTTGAATGGTTGACTGTCTCACTTTGGCAACCCAATTTTGTCGAGTAACCCACCATCTGACTGCCAGGGAGCAAAACCAAATCGCCTTGTACCATACCAAAGTTGTCGAAAAGACCAGAACTCCTTAATGTGTCGCCCGCCACCAGTAGCATCGACGACACCCTGGAATACATTCCCGTAACCCACTTGAGCCGCTTTTTGAAGGGTGTCCCCATTCAGGTTAGTTTACCTCACTTCAAGTTAGCAGTACTAGAGCGGACTCCACATGCAGCTTTACTCAACTTCATTCACCATAATTGGTCACTGATCAGAGTCTTATTTTCCATGCTGGTGGGCTCTAGTCTTTGGTCACTGTTGCCCAGAATCAGCTCCTATTCACATTCCTGTGATAACACTCTCACCACTGACACTGCTAACATCATCCTTTGCCAAGACCATCTACACCATCACCAGCTGCCCCTGCCCAGGGCCATAGGCTGTTAAAATATACTATGGCTGTGTTCATGTATGTAAATCCATCTCCTTTGCTGTGACCATTTTCCCATCGACAGCTCGCCTGTTCTGACGGCGTCCAGTGGTGGCCCTGCTGAGGGAAGAGTGATAGTCTGACCAATGTCCCGCTTGCATCTTCTTCCCTCTCAATCTGATGCTGTTCTACCAGTCGCTGCTTTCATACGGATCATGGGAGTACTCGTCCAGCCAAAGTCCTACTTGCAGTAGGATTTTATCTCCACAGAGAGCCAGTGAGACATTTACGTTTATTTATCATATTTGGTTAAATCACTGATGGGGCCCGCTTCCGCATTGCACACCGCATCGCGCACCCACGCTATCGCTATGGTGCCCGCAGATTCAAATTCGCCTATCAATTTCCGTTTTCCAAACCCAACGTTCGTTCTCTCAATGATTCACAATCCTGCAGCTACGCCACGGCAGGGTCCCACACAGCCATTGCCGTTGGGCATGTTAAGTATCACACATTGGCTTCAAAGTTCACGCCCGTCTTCAAACCTCGAACACTGAGTGTTAAGGTACGCAGAACACGACGTTCATGAAAACTTGGGCTTCCTCGAGTGCCTCCCATCCCCTTAAGGTAAATATTTACTGGACCCCTTCAGAGTGTGGACCTGATTATTTATCATAGGTACTACCCCCTCGCAGATTCCCAGATGTCTCCGATATCGATATCACGGAAGGAAGGGACATCGAGTTACCGTTGATGGAGAAAAAGTCACCCCCAGCAAGATCAACCTGGTCGGCCGACGCCGCAGATCTCTTCATCTTGCTGTGTTCTTTCCTTCTAACTGCGACATCCATCGCCTTTGTTACCCTTGTATTCGACGGACAAGTGGCCGGATCTTCTACCCCTAGCAAGGCTTTGCCAATCTTACAGCGGGTGATCTCATCACTCTCTGTAACCATCACGTCGGCCGTGATTCTGGTGGCTGGAAAACGATATGTGCTTTTCAAGCTCACGAGGGGAGGTCTGCGTAGCCGAAGAGTTGCCATCTACAGCAACCCTTCCATCGGAAATCTGGTCAGCTACCTGGTGTTGTCTGGCGCGGAGTTGCCCTTGCTTGGTTTGTCGGTTGTTTGGGGGTTAGCATTGGCTACTGGTTTGACAGTGAATAACAGTTGGGAGATGGGATCCATATCAAGTTCGATGGATATTGCAGTGCCCTCTGGTCCACTCAATGCAGCGCCCTTGGGTTCTTCATGGCTCATGAAATCCTTTGATCAATTGGCGTTCGCTATGTCATCGCTATGTGTCGGGCTATCAGGCACAGTCGGGCTCATCAATATTACTAGCACCAACATGGCAACAGACTACCCGATGGGAACCATGTACTATCCTCCTCTCCCGTATGTCCCAATCCAAGACGCATACTTTTCCTTCTCCACTATGATAAACGGCTTCAATCTTTCCATGGAACCGCTCTCCTCGATCCCACCCACTGCTCAGAATCTTACCTGTGCGCCGAGTGACTTCGGCGGTGTTGAACTATGGTCTGATGGTTCCGATGACCAGACACTCTCCATCATCGTTGTCGATTCAACTTACACGGTGACTCGATCTTTCGGTTCAATGCTACTGCAATCATCGTGGGTGGGACACTGTCCTCCTCTAACAACTATACAGAGTTCGCACCCAACGGGACATCGTGGCCCAACGTGGTGCCAGGAGACAGTCAGTGGGCTCAAGATATCACCAGCTTAATTTGCAATGCCACCTCGCCGTTAATTGGCGAATGCTCCGGTTCGTCATTCTGGGACTTCGCAATGGTGCTGAACGCTGCCTCATTCACTGGTCCGGCTTTCTATTATCGCCAGTGGAGTACGATTTTGGGCATGGCGCTTGGTGCTTACACTTCCGCGGTATTCCTAAATACTGAACCCAACGTGCTTGGCATTCCGGTCACGTGGCATGATGCTCAGTTTACGTCGCGCTATGAGATCTCCATTCTCATTCTCAACATCATCGTGTCGGTCGTGATGCTGATCGTCGTGCTGAGACTGCGCCTAGCTAGCCATCTAGGGGCAGATTTCATTGACTCGACGCGGTTGCTCTTGGACCCATTGGACAAGCCGGGTTTTTTCAACGCGTCCTTGACAACGACCGTGGATGCGCTTGGAGATCCCTATGTATTCGTCGGGGATGACAAACTATTCATACTCGCCAGGCAGACGTCGACGGAGGAGGGGAATCGGGCTGCAGGAGCTGGCGGAACCCATTCGATCGAACTTTAGACTAGATGGACTATAGAAGTGGGTACTTGACATTAAAATATGATCGGGCTATGGACTTCGAAAGAGCCGTTCTTCCAATACTCTATTCATCCTCGATACCCTGTTAAGCAACGAACGTGCAATACAACGACTCGGACGAGCCCCCGACGTTGTGGTCGTAAGTTGTGGCTGTGCAAAGCCAGTCGAAAACGAGCCCCGCGTGTGTTGCGCTCTTGTTCATCATGTCCTGCGTGCTCCGACCGGCGCGTCCTTTGCGTTCACTACCTATTTTTCGTGGGGTACGGTGGAACTTGGTGTCAGCTACCTTGCACTCAAGCCCTCATCCCGCTATCCCGGCATCGAGCTCGGCCACGAACGCTCAAAAGCGACCGCATCTAGGCATCGCTGTTGACTCGAACCATGGTCTTTGGGCGTTTTTCCGGAAAAAAGAGGGGGATGGCATAGCAAAATACGAAACGCTGGAGGCCAGGGAGTCGCTCACCGAATCTGGTACGCGTTCTACCCTAGCTGGTGTTATTTGCGGCTTCATGAATTTCCCTGACTTGGTAGGACGATCCTGGCGTGCTGCGGAGCTGAGACGGAAGAGCTTCAGGGACTTGCACACTCTCTGGTATGTTCTCCTGCGCGAACGCAACCTGCTCGCGACGCAACGAGAGGAGGCACGGAGAATGGGTATTCAAAATCCGGAGGCACTCGCCGCCCCGGCTATGGATCGAATGGTCGGTCGTTCTCTCGACCGCTCCCTTGCAGACTGACTTATGCGCCAGTCACGCTCAGTGTCGCAAGTCGATGGCCCGCCTCAAGTTTGTCCTCAATGAGCGGCGGTTGCACCATGAGAAACTGTCTCAGGAGGGAGTCATGTCGCAGGAAGAGCTGTTAAAGGTTCCTGAACCCCCCAAACTGGTTCGTCGTATGACGCGGAGGGAAAGAACAGCAGCCCGACGCAAGACGTCATCACCATCCTAGTTCACTTTGGCGCGCAATCGTATTGAATATGTTTAGTACAACTTGGGCTACCGGATGACAGATGGGCGGGATGCTAACTGATCCGAACACTATGCTGACGGGCTTGCTCCCAATCCACCATGGCCTTTGAGATCTGACAGTCCTTGATGGAGGGGTTTTCATACGTTTCTATCTGCCGCCTCCCACGCCTGAGGAGGTGCTCGATTGCGGCGACGTTACGAGGGGAGACTGAGGATGCTTGGGTGTGAAATGTGTAGCGAACGTAGAGGGAGAACTTGGGCTGAGCGTGTGGTGGTTTTGTTCGTACCATGCGAAGCGCACTGGGGGGAAAGATGAGTTGGAGAAGCAACCAGATGTATGGTACTCGCCGTCTGTACAGGGCGAGCACCTCCTTCTGCAGTCCGGATTTGTTGAAGGACATGGTGGCCGCTTATTGCACGGTCTCGGGTCCCGGCCGGCCCCCTCGCCACTGCCGGCTGACGAGCCAATTTTGGGCCAACAGGGTTTGCTATGATCACGCTCAGAACGTGTCGTGGACCCGTTGCAAGACTTGTCCGTCCGTGGCAGCGGTATTATGCCACAGCTGGGACGTCGAATCCGACCGAGTATTGCAAGGGTCTCGTTCGAAAGCACGACTATGAGGGATACCTCACCGCGCAACTGTACCCTCGGCGATACCAAGACGCATTTTACGCCTTGAGGGCTTTTTATGTGCGTACGCCCATGTCGGACTAAAACTACTGAGGTTTTCTGTGCTAGATCGAGCTGTCCATGATCAAAGAAACTGTTTCGCAAACGACACTTGGACAGGCCCGGCTCGTGTTTTGGAGGGACGCCGTGAAAGACATTTTCGCTGTGAGTTCCGTTGTGGGCACGTCGAGGTTTTATCAATGTGGTTGTAGAACAAGCCTCCGCGGCACCCCATCGCGCTTGGTCTCCACGAAGCGACACAAAAAGGTCGCCTGGCGCCATACCACTTTTACAGGATCATCGAAGCCAGGGTTGGTTTGTGCACCCATATCGGTTCTACTTTCTCAAGATGGATGTCATAGGAACAAGAGCTATACGCTCAGTCGTATCTGACGGTGGAGTCGATGACTTCGCATGCCGAGTCTACAGCCTCGACCTTTCTGTACCTCCTGCTCTCGCTGTTGGACCTGCCGTCTACAGCGCTGTCGCACGCCGCGTCCCATCTCGGAGTAGCCCAGTCGTTCACGACGCTGCTGCGTGCCTTTCCGTTCCATGCGTCCAAGGGGATGATGGTCGTCCCGGCCGAGATTACGGCCAAGCACGGCGTGAACCAGCAGGAGGTGTTCGCCAGGGGGAAGACCAGCAAGGCATTGGAGGATGCCGTGTTTGAGTTTGCCGCGATCGCGAACGACAATCTGCTGACTGCGCGGAGCATCTTCCGGGAGACGGGGGGGAGGGTGCCGGGGGTGGCGATGCCGGTGTTTGCTGCTGCTGTGTGTGGATTCCTGTGGGGTTGCTGCCTGCGCTGACCGTCTGCAGATTCCGGTTGCGTCTGTGCTGCGCCGTCTGGAGGAGGCGAACTTTGACGTGTATGATGGTCGATTGCAAGTCCGGGATTGGCAGTTGGCCTGGCGAGTTTGGAGGGGTTACTATAAGAGGACTTTCTGAGTGTATGCCGGCATGGTGATCTAGTTGACCGTCTCCTGTAACTGGACATTCTCTGAGAGCGAGCTCGGACTCGTGCACAACTTCCCTGCCCTCTTTCTTCTCTCCCCACCGCCGGAAAGTCGTCGTGGCTGCGAGTCTGCGGGGTGCGCAAAGGATGTGGGCGAAGTATTCAAATTTAGAAGTCCGATAGTCGTAGCTTCGAGTGACTGCACAACCGCTTGACACCAGACCACCACCCTCCCAAACAAAGTGCGTTCTCTCCCGCCACGTTCATCCTCCCCTCCCCCTCCCCCGCCATCCAAGTCTGCTTCCCCCGCTTTTTTCTTCCACTCTCCCCCCGTCGCTGCCTCCCTCGTCCTCCACCCATGGAGCGTCTATGCGGTATGTTTTCTTCTCGTGTGCGTTATTGCCCATCTCCTCACCACCGTCCCAGACGATATCATCCATCTCATCATCTACGAGCTCAACGACCCCACCGCCCTCACCCTCACCTCAAAACGGTTCCTCCGGGTCTCCAAGGATCCCTATGTCCGCGCCCACTATTTTCTTCATCGATACGGTCATATGGACGCCATGTTTTGGGCTCTAGGCAGAGGAAAGGTTCTCAATGACCAGGTCATCGACGTACGTCCGTCCATCACTCCACCGTCATGTCCTCTGAATGTATGCGCCGGATCTCAGATCCTCGTATCAAGTGGCGCCTATGTATCTCGCTACATCATGCAGGTCGCCATTCACCACTATTTCCGTTCTGCAAGTCACTTCATCAAGACACCATGGGTCAGGTCGATCCCTCTTCCCGTGTTCACCCATTTCATGAAAGTCACCTCTGCACTGTTCGACGAAATACCGCTCGGGAAAAACGAAGACGATGGCTACATCTTCCATTCTTTTCTCAAGGAGAGCAGGCTCCCCCAGGACTTGAAGAGCACAAAGTGGGAAGACGTGCGCGAGATTTTGGACAAGTACAAGGTGCGCTTTTCCTCCTTGTCCGACCGTTCAGTTTGTGACTCGGTCTAGTTCATCCCATTCAGCATGAAGGTGTGTGACCCAGCGCCTGGCCCTCTTTCCCCCTCACTTAGTGGCTATCAAGGATCCTTTGATGGCCCAACTGCCAATTGCTCTTGCCATTGAACCGAGGCTACTACCGTATGCAGAGGCTAACGGGTTCCGGATGGATCCCAAGGTATTCGAGAACTCGTCGTGATTCCTCGATTTCTCACTGGGTAAATTAGTATCGCGACTTCGTCTTTCGTAAGATGTTCGAAAAACAAGCGCTTAACAGCGGAGATCGGACTGACGATATCGTCCGGAATGTTCGGGAGCTCAAACGCTTAGACCCAAGGTAGCTGTCTATTCGCTCTGCACGGAACGTGATATTCATGCTTGTGTGGGATAGGATGTTCTTGAGTCGTACAGTGGCAGCAGAAATATGTATGGAGGCAAAGAGCAATGAGTCCGCATATCGAGCTCTCAAGGCACTCGATCGTTCGGGAGAGCTGTTGTTCAAACTTGGGTAAGTTACCTTAGCCGAGACCCCGTCGTCCCGTCACTTATCGTTATCAGTCCCGCCGTTACCGAGTTGATAAAGGTGAGGCAGTGAAGTGATTCTCGGGCGTGTATTCATACTTTCCTTTCTAGCTTTTCGTGAAATCGCGTTCGATCACATCCACCTACACCACTAATGTCTTGCGTCAGCTCTACACCGATTTCCCCAGTACAGACCCAGTGGTCCGAGTTGTTATGCTATTAACTGTATGTCTGTCTGATGGCGCGTGGGGGCACTCCTCTGTGGCTCCCATGCCTGAAGCCGTCACATCTTTTCACTCCAAATTGGAAGCAATCGATCTATTGCCGCTGACGAGGGAGGACATGTTTAATATCATGATCAATCCTTTCGTGGAGAAGCCTATTCTTCTGCTCGAGTATGCGAAGGAAGAGATGGGAATGAGTATGAAAGCCGTTAGGGACCTCGTGCAGGACGTTGCGGTCAAATGTTTGGAAATCGGAAGCAAGGTGAGAACATTCCTGGTATATTCCGCCAACTCACTTCTTCTAGGGCAAGACATTGCGTAAGCTTGCGGAAACCTATTCTCTCTATGCCACTCTCGCGGATGCTGCCGTAAGGCAATATTCGTTATCACTGGACGACCTTCCTCCAGTGGAAGACGAAAAAGCATGTCTTGCCTATGAAGCAGTGCTATGTCGAGACTTCAGTAACATGAAGGCGATTCGAGCCAACTCGAGCGGGCCGCCGAATCACGCTCCGGATGCTTCTACTTCTCTCGCAGGCGAACCAACAGAAGTTGGTGATGCCGGAATAGAAGGTCAGGAAAACCCTCGTGAATTTGTCCTCGAGGAACTGGAGGAGACGTCCACCGCGGGCGAAGCACCTGATTTGGTTTGCACCTGCCAATTATACACTAGCGTTCCTGTGTTGAACATCCCCCCTAGGGTGCTATAGGACAGGATACGTTGTCTACCATGATCCGCCAAGACGAGATGGCTCCAACTCGCTCTCGTAGACGGTCATATTACTATAATATCTATGGTACTGATGTGAACGGAAAGCTGGACTTCCCCAGCGGTGAGTACCCTCTGGACATCTCTTCGCACGGGCAACGTTAATGTATTACCAGAGTCTCTACCAGTTGGCCGGTGGGCGAAGGAACATTACGACCCACGCAGTCCTATGATGGCGGTATTCATGACCCATGCTCTAATCAACAATAACACCACGGTATATCGTTGTTGATCTCTACGAATTGCATTCTAACAGTCTATTCCTAGCTCCTTCACCTCTATCTTTCATCGGCTGGTATAGGTTACACAGCCACGTCAACGCATGTCCCTATCACTCTCAAGCACTTCAAGCTGCTTGCGCATCTAGGTCGAGCACCTGTGAGTATTGGTGTTCGTCAGAGTTTCGGTTTTGGCGTTAAGCCCTACCGACAGAGTTGGTGTCTCTATCATGAAATCGAGTATGGAGCCGAGTTCTTTTTCAGCGAAGAAGACTATCTTTCGAAACAAGCTCCTTTGGACACCAAACGCTCTTTTAAACATCGTGCAAAGTCGAATGATATCAAGAAGGAAACCAGTCCGCCCACCCTGTCCCGTTCTACAAGCCACGTGGAGCCGTCAACCCCATCGCAACCAAGCAATTCCCCTCGAACATCCCGGAGACGACCCCGAAGATCCACCGCTGTGACGATGACATCTTATGTCATCCCGGATTCGGACGATGACGCGATCGTAGAGGATGACACGGAGAATGCGATGATGGTCCTTTTAAGCATGCAGGCGAAGAAGCGGAAGGTAGAGTCGAACCTTCAACGATGGATCAAACACTTGTCTGCGCTTCTTGTGGATGAGCAGCGGAAGGTAATATACCAATTCTTGAGGTCGTAGTCGGAAGCTTGACGGTAGCCATATAGTACAAAGAGAGACGGAGGCGACAAGATAGGAGCACGGACGGTAAGCGGCGAATCATGAAGGTGAGTGACATTTTCATTGCTGTACGTGGATTTGAATCATTCACTTCCTGAAGACGGAGTTCCACAAGTCTCTCATCATCCACCTCCGCACCCTGCGCAAAGTCGACCTTGACAAGCGTAAGCAACTCTATGGTTCTGACGTTGCAGAGGAGGACTACAGTGATGATGATGACGACGACGAGTACCAAAATGTGCGCGTCTCGAAGCGGCGTCGCATAACCACCTGAGACGACGGACATGTGAAGTCGATGCATTGTGCATACATACACAATTCTTAACTGTACCTTTTCAGTGTCATAATTTCCTTTGCTAGATTCATCCTAATAAATGTTATCACTGTGCAGAGACATGTACATGTATTGTCCAGGCAGGGGTTAGGTGTGGAAACATGGATTGATTTGCAGACATTCCTTGCTATCTGTATGCAATTAGCTGGTCTACGCAGACATCGGCTCCCCCGCTTCCTCCGATGTCGTTCGCTCTGCGAGCATGAATTCGTCACCCTCCCTCACCAGCGTGTATGGATTCGCGAGTGCGTCCACAGTGATGTCCACAGACGTGTTGAACAACTTTGGGCTTTTCAGCCGGTTCACCAATAGTCGGTGGTGGTGTTGACGAAATCCCCGCCAAGGCAGCTCGCCATGCGGAATTTCACCACGGTGGTCGAAGCGAAAGTGTTGGCGCGCGGTGTAAACCGGCTGCAAGGCATCATTGAATGTAATGGTCATATGGGGCACCACCGTACCAGTCACCCCCCCGGCACCCACTGATGGTTAGCAGTGACAATGACTCAGAGCTGTAGGCGCCCACTGCCGAGCCCGCTAGAGGGAACTACACGCGTCGTTGAGCTGCAATGGCAAAATCGAGAAGCAGGGATCTGCCCATGCAGGTGCTGGCGACGGGGTTCAAAACCAAGCTGGCAATATCAATATCTTGCGCCCAGAGGTCGTCTGCCATTCCGTTTTGGCCATGTTGTTCCGTTCGGCACGAATTCAGTGGTACTGCCCGTCGATTGCAGCGTCCCGCCGGGGACGATGGCAGAAGCGTTAAAGGGATAGAAGGATTGCGAATTTGGGAGGGTAGCGACGAGAGACAGCACTCGGTTATTGCCCCCTTCGTACCCAAGCCAGCCAGTGCCGATACCGTATCCTGTGTTATCAACATAGGCCCGAATACGTCGACGCTACGACGTAGCTTAACCAGACAGAGGCCAGCAGTGACCGAAGTGTTCAGCGGGCCAGAGAGAACTGCTAGAGGCGACGACAGCACAGCAGGTGCCATTGCCTACGCGCCGTTCACGGTCAGCCCAGTCGCCAGTCCCAGCACTCAGACAGACGACAAAGCAAGCAATGGTAGCTCGAAGCCGTTCCGCGCCAAATAAGACCCAAGATTACCGACAGGCGGATGACTCCTCGGTTGGGGATACCCCTTGCACGGGTTTGAAGAGTACATAGTGTTTTCCAACCACCATGATCGCAGCCGACGTGATGGTGACCGAAAGGGCTGAAATCGCCCGTTGAAGGATCGACAACGTTTTTACGAGCATGAGATCCCATCCAAAAATGGTTTGCATGTAAAATATGAGGGCCATAAGAATGATGGATGCCATTGTCAGGAGGAGGGAGCACAATAGGACGAAGACATCTGTAGCATCGGCAAACTAGTTTGGCTTGGCTGGGATGAGCTTTCTGCTTGGCGACGATCGGAGAGAGTTGGTCCCATCTATGCCAAGTGAAGACGAGGGATCACTATGATAGAGCAACATTCAGGATAACACGGCTCGACTAGCAACACATTGCAAATAACGCAGCTGTGAGTAGAAGAATTTCTGGTGATAGTGTCGAGAACGTCGGAGGAACGAGGAAAAGTTAGAAGTAGACATGAATAACAATAAAGGCCGTCAGCGGTTTCATCGGATCCCCACGTAGATAGTCGGGGACGGGGTCTACTTACTGGCCAGTTGCGGGGCAGTACGGAGGTGAAGGTTTGTTATCCACAACCGCCCGCATATTCTTCCTAGTCTTCTCCTGCTCCGATGTCAGCCATTGCTGTCACTGTGCTTGTCTGGACGTGATCAATCCATCAAATCTGCAAACTACTAAGGAGGGAATCAGCCCAAGAAGTAACGAAACATATTCTGCCTCAAATGGAAAAGGTTAGATGTCCAAAGCAGCGCATATTAGTCACCTGCCACGAGACGAACGCTCAAGTATGGCACGCCAACTAGAGGAACCTGTAAGGAAACAGAAGAGTCTATTCATTGACGAGATAGATAGTTATCCTTTGAGAGTTGATCGGTGCAATGTATAAAAAGCACTTTTACCTATCGTAGCTCGCGAGTCGCGACTACTCTGGGGACAATGACGAATAGTGCGCGCATGTTCAATTGGCTGGACAACCAGACTGTTCCCCACCATTTGGAGGTAACGTCATCATATTCATCGAATCAGCCGTGGGTATACCGGTTCATTCTCTTCTGCCACTATGAGTCATACGAACCGAGACCCGTGCGCATCTGAGCAAAGGATGGCCGGTGTTAGATGAATAAAACTTTGACTGCATAAACCACCCAGGATAGAAGGTTAGGATAGAAGGTCAAGGGAGTCGTGAAACGGCGTGTTGTTGTCGACGCGTGTTCGAACTCCGCCCACGCTTTTGACTGCTTTGCCATGAATGCCCTTCGACGGTTCAGCACTTCGGCGCGGGCGTGCGGGTTCATATCAAACATCGGGAAACAGCCCATCTCAATACCGCCCGATGTTACCGTCATACCATCCTCAACATTCCTCGCCGTCAAGGGACCTCATGGCGAAACAACCGTGCTCCTCGAGCCATATATGCAAGTTTCCTTTCCCCAACCAGACGTATTGTCTCTTGCCGTTGAAGATGGCACTGTCAAGCACCAGCGTGCCATGTGGGGCACGACGCGATCGCTGATAAATAACGCCATCATTGGGATGACTAGCGGTTTCTCTAAACCGCTGTACCTGGTCGGTGTCGGGTATAGGGCTGCATTGGAGGACGACCCGCGAGGGACCATTGCAGGTGGAAGTGGCAAGAGGCTTAACCTCAAACTCGGACACTCCCACAACATCTTCGTACCCATTCCTGCACACATTACCGCTGAGGTTCCCTCAGCTACCAAGATTGTCCTTGGCTGCACGAACAATATCGCTTTGGGCCACTTTGCTGCCAAAATCCGAAGGCTGCGTCCCCCCGAGCCGTACAAGGGCAAAGTAAGTTGATCCTGTAACCTTCCATTCTCCGCTTATATGGTTCAAAGGGTGTTTTCATCGGTGACGAGACAATACGTCTAAAGGCGATTAAGAAGAAGTAGATTGTCCATACACCTTTCTTGAATACATCTTACTGTTTGCATTGGCAAAATACGAAACTCCGTCGTGTCGACGTGGAGACGGGATGTGGTGACGAGTGTGCATCGATGAGTCCACATTTGTCTTCTCCGTGTTCTGTTGTGCGTTTCATATTCAGAGCCAGCCACGGTGTCTAGGTAAGTGAGCATGATTACGAGATTTCCTAACAGCTTGTGGTCGGGCCCTTGGCCGTGATCGTTATACTAGATACGGTGCTGAGCCTGAACACATGATTGTTCCTTTCACAGCCTATTTCAGGTGATCGCAGACCATTACTCATTTGAGTGTGGAATGGTTCCATCTCTTTCATGGGTCAGGCCGCCAGGAACGACTAATGCATGCATATGATGGCAGGAGATTCGTATTCCAGCTCGCGTCCAGGCCTGCTACTTGTCGCGAGTATAACCGATGAGGAGACCAGACAACAGAACATACCCGCATAAAGACAGCGAGATAGGGTAGGAACAAGACGGTGATTCTGAGTGGGATTGATGTCCGTGGAGATTGCGCGCAGATTGCCCAGCCGCATACACGTTGAAACCGGAAACACCATATTCAGGCACCGTAGGACTCTTGGACGATGGGGGGTAACCTTGACTTGGCAAGTCAAAGCCTTCGCGATCGAGCTCAAGTAGGTCAGCCCACTGCACCTTATGTGACATAATGACTCATTTTGTAGTCAGCGGTCTATGCTACCGTAGACTGTTTCGACCAGTATCGGTAACATAGGATTTACTACGTGCTAGGCTGTTACCTGTGAGTAACACGCCAAGAAACCGTGCTTGCTCCCCTTCTTGTGCCTCGTTCAAATATGACGCCAAACATCTAGCTTCCCCTGGATGCGATAGTGTGCGAGCTTCGGGAATGCGCTAAAATTGGACGGTCAGAGACCGAGGATATGTTCCGTAAGCCGCCACGCTGTCGCCCCAAACGATCGTCGGGAATACGGAGACACAGCATACCCGCTTCGGAAAATGATACTACGACCTGAAATACAAGATAAATGTGGGCCAAGCCAAGGCCTGAATTCCCTCCCCAGATTGCTCTTCCAGGATGTCTCGGTTACCGTCTATTGATTCCAAAGGTGTTGTCGGGACGGACACCGTCCACAATAAGGAGGATGCCATCGAGGCTCCCTATCTTAGCGCCAAGGAGCATGCTAGGATGGTAAGGAAGGTGGATTGGCATATTCTACCCATCGTCTCGATGTTATACCTCTTCTCTTTCTTGTAAGTTGTTGCAAATTACCTTTCGGCTGTCTTTGATTGACTAATGTTTTGGTACCAGAGATCGGACGAATATCGGCGAGCACTGTTCCATGCATTCAATGTGTCCGCGCAACTCACAATAGCTTTTAGCTAACGCCAAGATTGCAGGAATGGAGACTGACCTGAACCTCACTGGACTCAAATATAACATAGTTGCTGCGATCTTCTTCGTGCGGATCTATATTCCATTCGCATGCCTGACATACAGCGCGTGGCTAACACTTGCTTAGGTTCCGTACTCTCTTGCTCAAGTCCCGTCGTGAGTCAAACCAGCAAACACATATCTGATATATAAACAACAGCACTCACAGAAACATCACACTAAAGCTCGTCCGGCCATCTATATGGCGTACGGTGACCATATTTCCAACGCAACACCGAATGCTGATCAAGAATGGCCAACATAGTATCTTCGATCATGCTTGCCTGGGGCCTGATCATGACTCTGACGTGTCTTGTGAATACGTTTCAAGGACTTCTCGTGTAAGGATCTGACAGTCATGAGCAATAATCACTGATCTTTGGTCGCATACAGCGCTCGATTTTTCCTCGGTTTGGCCGAATCTGGGTTGTTCCCAGGCGTGACATACTATCTCACATTGTGGTATCCGCGTGCTGAGCGGGCAAAACGTATTGCGACGTTCTTGTGTGTTGCAGTCATGGCGGGCGCTTTTAGTGGTCTCCTTGCGTGAGCTCGCTTTCTTGGTTCAGTACAGCACGTCACTCATGCACCAAAAGTTATTTCATTGAAAAGATGGAAGGGTAAGCAATACAATTCGAGAACTGTTTTCTCTCACCGTCCAGGCTTACTTTCCCCTGGCAGGATTGGCGGCCTCCATGGCTGGCAGTGGATCGTGAGTCATCTTGAAGAATTCCCCGATGGATTGCACTCACCCAAAGTTACTAGTTCTGCTTGGAGGGGATAGGCAGGTCCTCCCCAGTTATCACCAGATGACGATATTCTGACTTGCATTTCTACAGTTACGGTGTTCATAGCACTTTCAGCGTTCTTCCTTGTTTGTGATGTTCGTATATCCATAGATCCAGTGCTTCATCACAACTCAACTTCGCTCAGGCCCCAGAAACAGCATCATTTTTGACGGAGACTGAAAGACGACATCTCGTCGCACTGTTGCATGCTGACGCTCAGGGTCTTGCTACGCATTTTAGTTGGCGGTTCGTTATGCAGGCCCTCAAAGACTATAAAGTCTACTCTCACTTCGGTATATTTCTCGGGTGTGTGAACAAGAAACTTTCTGCACCTCAGTAATGGTTCTGACATTTTCATGGGTTAGCTTTATCGTCCCCGGTTACGGGATCGCGCTTTTTCTCCCAACTATCATTCATGAGCTTGGTTACTCTGCTGCAAGTGCCCAGCTCCTTTCTGGCCCCCCTTTCATGGCAGGATGTATAGGCGCCTTACTTTTCGGGTTTTTGTCGGATAAGCAAAGGCTTCGTGGACCGTACGTGATTGCAGGTCCATGCATCGCCTTAGTGGGATACATTCTCCTATACGTGGAAACGAGCCCCGGTCCTGCGTATTTCGGCACTTTGCTCACTGCAATAGGTGTTTATTCATCTATAGCCATTGAAATCACATGGATCACTTCAAATGTCGGAGGGGACGTCAAACGCAGCGCTGCTATCGCAATGATGGGTGGGTTTGGAAATTTAGGAGGGTGAGTGGAGTTTTTTCCTGCATAATTCATGATCTGGTGGAACCATTACAGAATATGTGCATCCTTTATTTTCTTTGATCCGCCACGGTTCCACATCGGCCTTGGAATAATAGCGGGATTGCTGAGTCTCGTGTACGCATCCTCTTGGTGCTTCCTGTCGTGTTCACTGACGGCAAGTTAGGATACTGTTGGCGTTAGTCGTGATATGGGATTTAAATAGACTCAACAAGCAGAAGGAGACGATATGCCGTGAACAGGGAATTACGGAGGATCGCAAAGATGTATTCAAGGAAAGTGGAGATGACAGTCCCCTATTCAGGTATACTATCTAGTTTACAACCATCACGTTCGCCGGCTTGAAGTTGTATGTGACCAACCTGTCGTAACCTCCTTCCTCTTTATCGCGCGTTTTTTATCCTACGCAACTCCTTGCTGTTACGTGGGAAAAGTAGTACGGGTTCCATGCGCAATCGTTGAACGGCGCGTATTTGTAGGCTGTCCTGAAGTTTTGTAGCTGCTGTCACCGCTGAAATGAAAACTCAATGCGCCCCGAGTGGATTCAAGGAGAGTTACCGGACCCAATTGGGGTTCTGGTGTACATACCAAGTGGCACAAACTAAGGCTGTGTGCACGTGATCGTACAGCAGAGTTGCAGTTGCACTCGCTCGCAGCCTCACTCAGACAAAACACTCACCAGCAGCCATGTCATCTGAACTATGTCCACCATACGCCCCCTTCTTCGGGTTCGCTGGAGTTGCTTCTGCAGTCAGTTATCGCAAACGAAATAACAGTCCTTGTATTATTCCACTCATTGTCTTTCGACATGGCAGATGATATTCAGCAGTACGTCTGGGTCACGCGTCTCCTCACGACCATGCTAACTCTCCCGGCCAGCTGTTGGTGCTGCCTTTGGGACCGCTAAATCCGGTATTGGGATCGCTGGTTTGGGTACATTCAAACCAGAGTTGATCATGAAGGCAAGCACCAAGTAGTCATACTTGTGAACCCTCCTGAGAACGATCCCCTTATGCTAGTCTCTGGTACCAGTCGTCATGTCCGGTATCATAGCAGTCTACGGACTGGTGGTGTCTGTCCTCATCGCGGGCTCACGTTCGTCCTCAACAAGTCTTGTATCGTGATTGATATGCTCATTCTGGGTACCCTGCAGTTCACCCTGCAAAAGACTACCCCCTGGCTGCTGGGTTCATTCACCTTGCGGCAGGCATCTCCTGCGGCTTTACTGGCATTGCCGCGGGTTATGCAATCGGTCTCGTCGGTGATACAGTATGTGGCGCTGACTTGTTCCCATCCCAACTACTCACTTCAGGAATAGTGCGTTCGTGCATACGTTCATGAGCAACGAATATTCGTATCGATGGTCCTCATCCTCATCTTTGCAGAGGTGCTTGGGCTATATGGGTAAGTGGCGTGTCAACCCATTCAGATGTCAATAGACGTGTTGCCTTGCTAGACTAATCGTGGCGCTCCTGATGAACACCCGAGTTTCGGCTCTCAACGTTTGTGATTGAATTTGTACATCCTGATATCATACACCATATGGATGATGATGCGTAATTCAATCTCGTTCACTGGAAGTATCTGAGGCACGGGATGGGGAAGTTGAGCGACTCCGGCTATCATTTCTCCGAGGAACGCGTCGCCTTTCATTACGTTCTCGCGAACGCGACGACTCTGAACTCGAGCTTGAACCCGAATCAGAGTCCGACGCGCTTGAATCCGACCTGGACGACGCGGACTCTGACTCTGAATCAGACGATGACGACTTAGAATCGGACGAACGACTTGATCTATAAGAGTGTGTCATATAAGAGGCGACGAATTAAGAGAAGCCGGCGCTTACCTTCGAGCCTTCTTCCTTGGATGACTGTCCGTATCAATTGCTTTCTGTTTCTCCCTCTCTTTTTCCTTGGCTTCTAAGATCAAGTTTGCTGTGCCGCTTCTGGACGACAGTGAGTAACGATCTCCAATGACAGAAGTTCCGGGACGAACTTCTTTTTGAATTCCTCTGGGACCTCTACTGAAGGCTTGCCCTCGGACTTCAGCTTGGCCAGTAATTTTGGATCCTCGAGCACTTCCGTTCGAGAAGGACGCGAAACATATGGGCGTTCTGATTTACACTCATAGATGAAATGGCCTGTCATGACGAAGTTGAGACTTTCAGTTCCACGTCTGAATGCTAAGAGGTGGCACAACTTCACCCGTTTGCAAACATTTCTGACAGACAGTTGTGGACGTCGCATGAGGGTTATTATAGGACCTGCGGTGGGGTGCAAACTTGGACATTACAGACCACGCCGATGCGAGTCCACGATAGCGAGGTCAAGCCGAGCGGAGTCTGAAAGTTACTCTACTTTGTCCTTACATGTCCTCTGAGAAGGATCGACGGTCCTACGGACCCATATGGAAGAGTGATGGCTCGACACATCGGGCTGAACACTACGGCTAGTCTTGATGGGGGGTAGAGCCTTTCTGCAAGACTTACCTCCAGACTCGTTGCCCAGGCTCCCTACGTCGCTCTACGTGATCCTCAAAGCCCGCTTTAAAGCTCTACTCCTCACTCTCTTCGCAATCGTCGAAGTCCCTCCAGAAAAACCGGAAAAGAAGGATCATGGAGACATCGATTTCGTTGTAGCCTGTTCCCTGAGTCCTGAGGGAGTTACTCCTGAACAGGTGGGCCGCATCCTTGGCGCGGTGAAGAGTATCGAGCTCGACGGAAACAGGACGTCCAACTATGCTATCAATGTCGATCAAGACTGGTTGGCGCATTCCGCACAACCCGTGCCTTCGGACCACATATATTGCCAAGTTGATGTCAAAATGTGTATTGATGAGGAAGAAGCAGAAAGGATGGTGGTCTTTCATGGCTATGGTGACCTTGGTATCATAATCGGGGCCATTGCAAAAAGCCATGGTTTGTCGGTGAATCATAATGGGCTAAAGGTAATCATTGCGCCTGCGCGTTGCCCAAGAATTCTTAGTCGGGTGATCAGGTTGCAAGCCCTCATCCAGATCCTCCGATGCATCTCACGGGTTCTCCTCGATTGATTCTTGACTTCATGGGACTATCTACGGATAGGTGGATGAAGGGATTTGAAACGGTCGAGGAGACGTTCAGGTTCGCCGTGACTTCGCGGTTTTTTAACCCTCGTCGGCTCCGTGTGCCTTCAATGTGCTCGTTTAACAAGTCCGTGCAAGGTCGCAGCATGTACATCGATTTTCTTGTATGGGTTCAGGACAACAGTTCAACCACGCCTACACCGGTCATGCACCAGGACGCGGTCGAGGAGGCGCTTGTGGTATTTGGTAAAAAGTCGGAATGGGATGCAGCAGCCTGGGAAAGGTACGCGAGGACATGGTTGAGGAGTCACTTCAATGGAAAGGTTGTCGCAGAGTGGACTGGTCTCGGCTGGAAAGGCGTGAAGGCAGTGATGGACGATGTAAGGTCTTCAATCGGTGGGGAACGTGCACTCGTTGGGATGGAGCTGGAGCAACTTAAAGGCCTAGTATTGATGTCCCAAAAATCACTGAAACTCGACGCATAGTAGCAACGTACATTGTAACCAACAACATGACGCAAAGAAACGGTCCACCCTGCCTCCACTTGGCGAAACTGCGACCGAAAAAAGGTACCCCCTCCCCCTAATGCCTACCAAATGTACGGGATAACCCTAGCCGGAACTCTTTTCGTATATTCAGTGTAGTCATTACCAGTGATATCGTCTTCCTTGGCCGCCTTCTCCTATAGGTCGCATTAATACTTTTGATCAAACTGTCCAGATTGTAAGCCGCACCTCGAGGGGCATCTTGGTGGCAAATACGCCAGCAAGGACACCAAAGGATACGAGAGGAACATAGGACCAGTACATAATCGAGTAGAACACTTGTTGGAGAAGCATCACACTTGGAAAAACCAGTATGAGTCCGGCCTTGCCGGGTCTTGGATCCCGACTGCTTACCTATACGCAGGGTGGCGGACAACAGCATAAGGGCCAGTCTGCGTCATCCCGGGTTTCTCGCGGCGCTAAAAGAAAGTAGAAGATCTCAGTTGGCATCGCCCAGAATAAGCGGTGGATCCTACCCCGATCATTCGCCAACGCTCGTCAGAGTGACCAAGTATACGGTCAAGAGCGAACCTTAGAGAAAATCCGACCACACAGGCTGCGAGTCTGGCCGGAGTCTTCCACTCCGATCGAATAATCTCGTCCGGCAAGGCGAACTTCAGCATCCAGTCTGGCTGCCGAAAATTGTTGAACACCACACCGGTACAGTAGACAGTGGGTGGAAGTAGCGCAGATAGTGCTTGAACCGGAAACACGAACTTATCCAGGAGTGAGCGGGGCGCAGACTCAGGGATAGAGGGGCTGCCATCCTCTTCCATGGCGACTTTTGGTATTCCTGACTTCCGCGAGAGGTGTCTGAAAAAATCCGCGGTGACGAGAACTGCTATCCCTTCGACCCCTTGGGGCGAGGTGAACAAAGAATGGAGCCCAGCGATGTACATGGCGGTCGGTCGCAAGTGCCAGTTAATACTCAATGCTGGAAACCCCTTTTCAGCTCTTGGCCAAAGCGATGCATGATGAATAATGACCGTTGTCCAATCCAATCACACCTTTCGAACGGTGACTATATTATTATAGGAAACGAAGTGGACCGCGCCAGCGGCCGAATCGGAGGCTTAGGGAAACGGTATGATAGCATGGTGGTTCACGTTTTGCCCATCTGGTGATGTGGTTCCCCTCCTTCCTTGAAACCAGGGGATGTCTGTTCTGCGCTCCCGTGTGTCAAGCGCATGCTGCGGCTGCCTTCAAGCAACATTAGCTAGTCGGCGCGGCAGGAATGAAATAGGGCTGATCGAGGTGCGTCGACGGCACAACCAGGTAAGAGGGTGTCGTAACCCGCTGAAGGGAGATTAATGATACATACTAGTGGTGTGGCCGGGGATCGTCTGAATGAGTGAATGGTGCATCAACAAGACATGCAACAAAGCCCATTGTGAAGCGGGCGCCTTGGAGTTGAGACACCTTTGTCTTTCTTTTGAGTGTGTGAAAAAGAGGGGGAAAAAATAGGCTGACACCCCGCAGCGTTTACCATAAGAACAGCTACAAGAGAAGCATCAATGTACGTGGCGGAGTAGCCAGCACGTTCCCGTAGCCGCTGTAGGTGACAAGACAGGTGAGTTCAACGTACGTCTTGACCAGCGCTGATCCAGGTGTATTGAACCGGGCTTCACGAATTCCCAGGGATGACTTGTGTGGGGTGTGAAGCGTTTGATGGCGCTGTTTCGCACACTGCATATCCCGACCGATGGCCTTATCCATGGGCCTGCTTGGTGGCCCGGTCACAAATCGCGTCATTTCAGGCTCGCGTGGGTACTTAATCCCATGCCATTGGACCATCGTTATTGACCTTTCTGAGTCCCCATCATGTCTATTCCTGACCCGGACTCCATACCGCTGTCCCCTCAGCAGGCTGACGCCCTCAAGACTTTGCGCGAGCAATTGTTCGTCGAGGGCATCTTGCACGAAGGGGATTCCATTGGTACGGATGATAGAACATTACTGTGAGTGTAAATGTTTCCGGTTCGTTGATCCGTCGTGCGCGGGGCAAGCTAAACACGAGCGACCGATGTATTCTAGCCGATTCTTGCGAGCACGCAAGTTTAATCTCAGCGAAACAAAGAAGATGATTAAGAACTGCCAACACTGGAGGCAAACTGTCTCGGGAACCGGTATAGACGAACTAAACAACAGGATGGACCCTTTCGACGTGAGTAAAAAGTATTGAGAGACGCACTGTCTATGTTTGACCACCTACGATTCAAGTACCCCGGTCGCGAAGAGATCCTCAAATCATGGTCGATGTACTTTCACAAGGTGTGTTTACCGTTTCATCACAAAAGTTTGGTTTATCTCGATGCTCTCGCGTCAGACAGACAAGGTCAGCAGGACGTCTTATCAATGATGCACGCAGAGCTATTCCTCACGTAGAACAGAGAGGGCGGCCTGTGAACATACAGTTCTTCGGTGGCTTAAACCTTCCGAAGCTGTACAAACACGTTACGCCAGAGGAGCTCGTGGAATTCATTGTAGTGAATGCAGACGCCCTCACTCGCGAAGTTCTACCAGCCGCCTCCCGTGCAGCAGGTCGCCACATTGAGCAATCTCTCGTCATCGTTGACCTCAAGGGCTTCGGGTGAGTCATGTACCGTGACAAACATGCTTGTGTCGACACGATGTACAGCCTCTCGGAATTCTGGCAACTGAAATCTCTCGTTCAAAAATCGTTCCAAATATCGCAAGACTACTACCCTGAGACGTATGTCCCTTAAACTACGTATGCTTCCTTCTTTTCATTCGCTCGTCTCGTAGGATGGGTCAGCTTGCCATCATAAATGCCCCGTCTTCATTCACATTCATTTGGTCCATCGTCAAACCTTGGCTCTCCAAGGAAACAGTGGAAAAAGTCGACATCCTCGGGAAGAATTATGAAGAGGTCCTCCTACAAATTGTCGATGCTGACAATCTTCCCGCTATTCTTGGCGGAAATTGTACCTGCTCTAGCGCAGGCGGCTGTGACATGAGTAGCGCTGGTCCTTGGATGGAAGAGAGGCTCACGAAGCAGAGCACGGCGAACAAAGGGGCACCACCGGTAGGACTCAGCGAATATGGGAACAGACCTCAAGCACCACCACCCGCTTCGAGGGCAACACGGAGCCAGTGAATGTGATTCATCAGAACGTTACCCGTGAATATCCAACAGTGGAAGCTGCGGCCCGAATAGCAGTGTCATGATACCGAAGTCGACCTGTCTCTAGCATTCTATAGTCCGCGGGCCACCCTCCGAGTTAAATGGAACTTACGGTTGTGGCACCTCAGGAAAACACCTCAAGGAACGAGTATTATGCAAGGAATAGACACGAGTAACGGATAAGATTGGTCAGAAGATTGGTATAAAGTCCTGTATCCTGTCCCTTGCATCCTGAGCGATGCACTCCGCTATCCATGTAACGTTACGAATTTCTTGTTCCTTTAACTTCATATAACTGTAGAATACGCCGTACTGGAACTGTTGCATGAATGCCTGTTTGTTCAGATGTACTTCCATCCGGAAGAATCGGTCTTCTAGTTGTGCTGCGACACCCATATCTCCGGCGTCATGAGCCGATGCAGAGTTGTCGAAGAATGAGCGGTACTCGGAGATATTGTCGCAGACCAGTCGTACTTGCTCGAGGTCATCTGCTTTTGCAAGAGCATTGTTACCTTCGGGGAACAATCTACCTATTGCAGGGAAGAGCTTGGCACGCTGTTCTTTGGTCAGCTCAGTGTCAAAGGAGTTGATGGTGATGTTGATTGTTCTTCGGTCCGCCTCAAAGGCAATGATGGTTTGCATGACCTCATCAGTTGGTGAACCCAAAGTCCCGACGAAGCTGTAGAAATCTTCCAGATATGCCTTGTAAACAGTGTTACGGATGATTTCAATATTAAGGTCGTCGAGGTCAGCGGCGGAGAGACAGTCACGAAAGTAAGGGGCTATATTGCAGTATGCATAAGCATAAACACGTCGTCTACGTTGCGTGATCCTGCACGTACCTAAGGGGGTCTCTACGAGGACACTCTGGTAAAGTTCCTCGACGTTGGTAGCAACGCACAGAGCCGGCATTGTATCGAAGATACCAAGGGGGTGACAGCGCTCTAAAAGTTCGTGGGTATCCCTCTCATGCAAAGTCCCAGTGATCAACAGGACGACATTGTCGATCATGTAGCCATACCTGAGTAATCATGGGGATTAGTTCCATCTCAGGGCATCACAAAGGACGACCAACGTGATATAGTCAAGGAACTTGCACAATGGTTCCACAGCATTGCTGCGGATGAAATTGAACTGGTCGACGAGTATTTGCGTTGCCTTGTCAGAAATCGTGGTGGTCGAGAGCGGCGAAGGCTCGTTAGCGAGGAAATTCCCGTAATCAGTTGCGGACAGCTGAGTTTTCAAATCTGCAGAAAAAAAATGAGATCTTCAACGTCAATGCGGCGACACCTTCCACCCGGTACCTTCAAGACTTTCGCATTGCGTCAAGCTCGCGTAATGGCTTTGACTTAGAATGCCAGCCTTGTAACCACGTACGATTCCCTCCAGAAAACCGTTATTGACCTGTATGAGAGACTTGTAGTTGGAATCTCAAGACCGAGTTGCGACGCACGTTGAAGAACAAGCCTTCCATGACCTGGCCAGAGGTTGACTGTTGGTGTCCACTCGCGATTTCACTTGTTCTGAGTCAAAGAGGAATATTATTCCCACGGGAACTCGTGGGAGTCTGGTCGTGATCTTCTCTTGAAATGCTTGCTACTCACTACGGCGGTTTCTACTCACAAAGAAATGGCTGACGTTGAGAAACATTACCTTGTCGGCTGTGCCGTGGCCCGTGCAGCGGGTATGATCGGTTACGTGACAGGCGTCTAAAGGTCTGGGAGGTGTCCGGAGCGCTCAAGTTGTGGTATGGTCACATTTTTATTTACAGAATTCAGACATCTATCAGGCAGATATGTCGCACAACGCTTTTGACAAGTCTCTTGCAGCCACTCCTGAAATAACAGAGTCACCTGAGAGTTAACAACAATACTGTTAGATGTGATTTTTCTGGTTGCAGGTAGTCAAGGATTGTAATTACTTATTTCATGGAATTGTGCCAGACACTTATGACAAGCCAATGTACTAAAGGTATCAAATTCCATTCCTGCTGCATTTCAGTGGCATTTCCACAACCAGCCACTATGTACCCAGACTCTGGAAATCTTCCTGGGTGGAGACCTAACTGAGTATCACTTTGACACTCAGGAGAATCTGAGAGTTTGATAATATGTCATATCCTATGCAACTCCATCCCCTGGATTCAACTCCAGCCTTGTTTCTCTCAACCTCTGGTGCATTCTTGATGAGCTTGCACTTCCAATTCTCTGGACTTGTACTTAGCAATTCTCCCTTACTGTACTTACATTCTCCATTCCTCACTTATTATATACACTGCCTGTCATGCTCATAGCCACCCTCTGATCCTATTACATTTCATTCTTATCTTGACTTGTTTCCCTCATTTGTCAGTGAACTTTACTCTCCTCGTCCAATTCTCTTGTATTGGACTCGTAGCTCCACTCTTAGTCACTGAGTACATTCTGCTATTCATCGTCTTACACATATGCTTACTGATCCATGTTTTCCCTTTGTTGTCCTTGTTTTACCTTGTTGTCTCCCAACATACTATAAAAGTCCCACTTGTAGGTCTACTTGTTCCCTAACTTAGACCTACTTGGCAATCTACTTGCTTCTCCCTGCATGTCTTCGCTCCACACTTGACAGAGCACTCCGCTCTGACACTCATCCCCTTGCTAGCAAATCACTAGGCAAGACCCTTGACCTTGAACCATTGTTGACTAGTCATCAGACAAACCCTTGACCCTGCTATCTGCAGGCTACGTCCCTCATCTTCGTCCCATTGTAGCTGTTCGCTGACAACACTCCTCGACTCTGAACCTTTAGCTGAGTTAATGCTTCAACTCTTCGGGATCAAGCATAACAGATCCTGTGCTCTGCTTAGGAGCACAGCTCTGGCCCCATCAGTTACTGTTGACACTGCTAGAGTGAAACTGGTGTTTCTCCTCTGTATATAAGATTCTGTACTTTGTTATAGACACTCCAGTTTGAATATTGACTTAGATTCTCTAGCTCGTCTCTGACCCTTGCCTGACCCCTCTGTAAATTCAGGGTACTGGACTTGTGACAAGGATGCACCTTATAAGGTGAAACTGAAGCCCTGTCCAAACTCTGGAGTTTTGGAGTTATCCTTGAAGAACTGATCTTGACATAATGCTAATATCTGACTACTTCCAATTGTCAAAGACTATAACTCCAAAATCCTTTGGGTGCTTCTATCAAACTCTGACATTGTATACAGTCGACTCTCTCCTAACGCATACCCCTCGGGACAGGCCTAAAGGTATGTGTTATGAGGGAGTATGCGTTGTTGGGGAGGTTGACCTTTATGGCAACAAAACTGTGTGACCATTATATGTGAGTTACTATTGAGACCAAAGCTATTTACGAGTAAAATAACTTGTCAATTTCCTGTCCTTCATTCCCTTCATCTCGTGGGCTCGTACCATTCGCCCAAATGAACCCACTATGACCTCTACCTTGTGTGCAAGCGAATCATCCATCTCATTGGCATACCTATGCAAGACCATCATTGCCTGGAGCACTTCCTTCCATGTTGGAGGCGATTCAACAGGTTTGTCACAGTCATTGTTTGCATCGCTGATCTCATCATCATCACCTGTGCTCAGTTCCCGTGCCATCATTATCACTGCCTGATAAATGTTGTTGTCACTTGCATTGAAAACATTGCTGGACTCAGTAGTGGGATTGAGTAATTCCGTGATGTCCATGCGATTTGAGCGCTAGAGGGCCCCTGTTGCCTCCAAGGCATCCAAAGCTTCAGAGACAAGCTCCTCTGCCTTGGATAAAGGAATAAGATTGGCCTGAGCTTCGCTGATATTTATAAGAGCGAAGATGGGAAGGGCAGGACAAATGGACAGCTGGAATGCAAGGAGGGCTTGTGGTATGATGTTGGCCTTCTTCCAACAGTTGCAGATTGTCGTCATATCCATCTCGTTCCAAGCCTCGTTGGCAAGTCTCATTGCCGCAAGCTGATTAATATCATATATGCTTGATGGTGTGATGCCTGTCTCATACAGTTCAACAGCGCGATTGATGAACTTGGCATGATAATGAGCTTTAAAGCAATGGATAATCCCTTGGTCGTTAGGCTGAACATGTGCAGTAAGATTGGGCTCGAAGTTGATGATGCGAATATGAGTGAGCAAGTCTGGAATGATGTGACCCGAGAAGTTATCCTGCAATAACAAAATCTTTCGATCCTCGCTTCTGAGTCTCTGGTCCCAATCCTGGAGCCACTCCTGGTAAATTGTAGACGTTATCCATGCCTTTGCGTTACTCCAGTAGTTAAAACCAAGTTGTGAGCCGGTCTTGCCTTTGAATGCATGCGGCTTCCATGCCTTTCCAATGATGAGGGGAGGTAATTTTTGTGAACCATCTGCATTCGCAGTGAATAGATAGGTGAGCCAGAGCTTTTTTCCTTTCATCCTGGAGCTTTTCTTGTTGGATAGTCCACGATCAGGTGGCATACTATTGCCCATTGATTAATATTATTGGTACATTCAAGTAAGAGAAACTCACACAAAAAACAATGCTGTCTCGTCTGCATTAAAAATATTATACAGCTTGTATCCTAGTTTTCCAAGAAGGTCCTGAAGTCATATTTGCTCTTTCTCGACAGTATCCATGGTAGCGGATGCAGCCTCACCATGCCACTTTACACCCTTGAGCCCAGTCCGTTCCTTGAACCGGCTTAACCACCCCTCACTGAGATTGAGGTGCTCATCATCAGGAATACCGGCAAGGTCAGCAAATGATTTCCATTTTTGTCAAAGGACTTCGCCAGTGAGAAGCACATCATCTGCCATTGCTTTGGACACCCAGAGATCTAGCATCTCTGTTACCTCTGGGTGCTGAGTTTGACAAACTCACTTGCATGAGTAGAATGAGGCTGCACTAGACTCATACTCTGCTCACCACTTTGATTCATCTCTCAGCCATGCAGATATCCTTGGCTGCTTCAACTGGAGGTTCGGATAGATAGGATTAAAATGCTTTGCTGTTTTCATCTGGTTCTTGCCATTGGCATGATACCAATCCAGGACCTCGATCTGTTGTTCTAATGTTGCATTCTCCTTTTTCTCGAATACAAGAGGGAGCTTATCTCTCTTGCTAGCTATAGTGGATCTGTCTGTGGGTGCTGGATCAGGACCTAAGAGAAATTAGCATAGTGCACTGAACATAAAAATGAGCCTATGATTTCGCTTTTTCGACAATGTATCACTTTTCCTGCCATCTCCTGCAAGCTTCTGCAGCTGCTGAACAATTATTTTGTCCTTGGAATTTAGCCTTTGAAGGCCATGCTCATAGTCAGATGTATCATCCAAGGCCTCAACTACCCACTCTTTGTCTATCAAGTTTCCCTCACCATCAAGCCACTCTTGATCACGAGCTACCAGCCCTTAACTTGGCAGTAAGTCTTGCTTTACGTTCTTGTACTTGATCATGAAACCTTGATAAGCCCTTTTTGAGAATGTCAATGGGTTTCATGGGAGTGAGCTGGTGCTTTGGTTCACTCTTGCCAGACTTGGATGAGAAGAACAAAAAATATGACTCTATCTAGTAACTTATTCCCACTATATAAAGATATATATGGGTTTTGGGTGTCGAGATCTGCTATGGGTTATGTGTTATGGGAGAGTCATAGGTTATGGCCTGCAAACAGACTTGGGAAAGTGAAAAAGCTATGTGTTATAAGGGAGTATATGTTATGTAGGGTATGCGTTAGGAGAGAGTTGACTGTAGATCAGAGTGCTATAAGGTCTTGTCAGAGTCTGTGACTTCACACTGGAGTTCTTAGCAAGAGGTTTAGGACTTGGTTCAAATGGTATCATAGATACTTGTTCTTATGTTTTCCCATTCCTAATCTTACTTCAGTTCTGATCACTATCAATGTCCTGGAACTCTGTTGGATTTCCCTATTTGGTATTTAGCTTATATAAGCATACTTTATATCACACTAGTAGTTACCTTAGACTACTTAGTGACTTACTGAGTATTCTACAGGTATAGTGTATTTACATATCAATATATAATAACTTACTGAGTATTCTACAAACTCTACTCTCACTCATTGTTTCCATATGGAGTTTGCACTTTTTACTTTGAAGTTGGTTGGAGTTAGTGTTGCTGTGACCTAGCCCAGCCTGAAAGCCCCAGCTCAGGCCCAGCTTAGGAGACCTATGGCTTGAAAAATCATTAAGCTAGGCTTTGAGTATCAGAAGACAATTTTAGGCGGCTCAAAGTGAACAACCCAAGAAGTCCTGTGGCTACTAATGTCTTGTGGGGACAAGAGCAGAAGAATGAGAATTCCAAGTATGAGTAGGTACATCCTACAAATACTGGTTAAATACTACCATACATGTGTATGTTACATAATACACCCTAAACCCATAGGAAACCCTATAACAATAGAAGGAGCAGAAATGAAAGAAGAAGCATAATAGAGATTTAAATAGAAGCGAGAGAATGGAAAGGAAGCATAATAACCCTGAGCCAACCCTAAGCCCAGATAAGCCCTATGCCCTAGAATGGAATGATGTAGTATGACGTAGCGATGACGCAATGCTGACCAAGGCATGATGTCACAGGGGATGATCTAGACCAGGAACGGAATGAGGTATAGATAAGATAGAGAAGAGAGATTAGATAAGAAATAGATAGGGGTATAGATTGAAAATCAGTGTCGTGACATTGAGCCCCTAAAGCCCCTAAAGATGACCCAGCCCAGCTCAGGTCTAGGATGTGGCTTGATACAAGAGGGTAACAGGAATAATATTAAATATAGTACAAGTACCTACTCAGCAATAAAAAAAACCATCCCACCCATCCTCAGTCTTCTAATACTATATGCAAGGGTTGTGTTATCAAAAGGGGTTGGATGGTGTTAGTCAGGCAATGAATTTTTGGGAAGGCATGCAAAGAACATAGCTGGGGTGTAGATGTTATGCTTGATCCCGAAGGGTCAAACATGGACTCAACTAAGTGTCAAGGATGAGAGAAGTTGTCAGTGGGAGACTACAATAAGATGAGGATGAGGGATGTAGCCTGCAATCTGCAGTGTCAAGGGTTCGTCCAGTAACTAGCCAATGATAGTATCAAGGACTACAACTCTGAAGTACTCTGGGCACTCCTATCAAACTCTGACTAGATGTGATCAGTCATGGTCAGTTGATATGCACTGAAGTCCGGTACCCCAGGTGGAGTTGGCGAAACAGAGTGCCTGGAGTTGGAGCCCAAATGGCGCTTGAGGTACTTACTACTTAACTCCTCCATTCCTAACTTTATCTTTGGTGCCAACCACTTTCATTGTCCCGGAGCCATGCCCCCTCTCATCATTCACTTACAAATTCCAGACTTCCTTTTCAGAGTTGGTCGGAGTTAGTGCTTGCATCTCCACCTATCTTATATATATACTCATTTTGTTCTCAGAACTCCCCTCAGTCGTTCTTGCTACATCTTAGGCAGCAGCTGAGGTGAGTTGTCCTTGTTTTTCACTATTTAGTATTTTTTACTGAGTAATGTAGTGGGCATCACTGCCTTTCTACTTAGGTGAATAAAGTCATTCTTGCTACATCTTAGGCAGCGGCTGAGTGGGCATCACTGCCTTTCTACTTAGTTTTTCACAGGTTATGAGCCCCACTAGTGCACTCTAGCAATCCAGACACCTGCCAAACGACTCAAATTTCCTCTCATGACCTTCCCCTCGGAATCACCTACAGGACCCTACCATCAGGGTCCACACCCTTCACTAGAAACTGCCTAGCCACAAACATGTCGGAATCAAAAACACCCGATACCATAACCTGCCCAGTCCTGACAGGACCACCTTATCCATGAGGCCCACAATGATTTGGGTCATAAGGGCATATTCTCAGTCTGCACCCACCTCCTCCTATATTTCTGGTGGCCCCTTTTGGTCGACGATGTCAAGTGATACATCCATACCTGTCACAAATGTCAAGTCTGGCAGATGCAGAAGCTTCACATCCTGCCCACTGTGCCCATCATTGGCAGTTTGTTTCATAAAGTCCATATCGACATGATGGTCATGCCTTGATTCGGCGGATACCGGTTCATTGTCCAGGCCCAGTGCGCTCTCACAGCATATCCAGAGTGGCGGATGCTTTGATCCGAGAATGCGTCTGCCATCGCCTCCTTTATTTTCGAGGATATTCTCTATCATTGGGGAGCTGTATCCAAGCTTGTTACTGACAATGGTCTGGCTTTTATTCAGGCAGTCGAGTTTTTATCCGGCAGGTATGGCATTAACCATATCTGGATCTCTCCCTACAACTCCCAAGTGAACAGGGTGGTCGAATGGCATCATTATGATGTTTAGGAGGCCATTGTCAAAAGTTCCCAGGGAGGGGAGGTGCGTTGGCCAGCCACCGCCCATTTAGTTTTCTGGATGGAACACGTTACAATTATGAAGTCGACAGGGCTCTTGCCCTATCTCATAGTACATGGCGTCGAGCCACTCTTTCCATTTGATATTGCCAAGGCAACCTTTCTTTTACCTGTGCCAGATGCTGACCTTATTCCCATATCTACCCTGATCACTTGGTGAGTATGCCAGTTGCAAAAGCGTCAGGAGGACATAGACAAGATTCGTGAGCACATCATTGCTGCCCGGTATGCGTCGATCAAACAGCTTGAGGCACACTTCAAGAACCAGATCCAGGGACAGCATTTCTATCCGGGTGACCTTGTTCTGATCTGGAACACTCGAGTTAAGAAGGAGTTGAATCGAAAGATGAAGCCACAGTATTTGGGTCCGATGGTGGTCCTTCGCCGGACTGCCGGAGGGTCGTATTTGCTGGCTGAGTTGGACGGGTCAATTTCCAGACTTAGGTACATGGCCTTCTAGCTGCTGCCTTATCACCCTCATAGCAAGATAACGGTCCTGGTAACAGATCTTACCGGACTCAACGACGAACAACTCGATGACTACCCAGCTGAAGAAGATCTGGAATAGGAAAGTGAACCAGAAGAGGATTAGTTGGACATGGACTCGTTTTCTATTTATTTTCTTTTTATCACCATTGATGCATATGCGTTTAACCCCAGGTTTCATCCAGTGACTTCATCTCCAAAATCTGTCACTAAAAAAAATGAAAACAGACGCTCATATGATAGTCTCTCTCACTTTCTCTCTCTCTTGCAAACAAAAACAAAAACAAAAAAAAAAACAAAAACAGAAAAACATATTCATATCCATATATCATATCTCTCTTGGTCTCTCATCCATTATATTTAGATATCCGTTTTCTGACATGCATAGAGACCAGGCGCACCTTTGGACAGTACTCAAATAGAATCCGGTCGTATCCGGTATCTGGACCAGTTCGTGCAGGAGTAGAAGTGAAAGCAGATGATGAAAACAAGTCGGGTGGTAGCCCACACCAATTTTAATCTTATCGCATCCGTATTTGCTCTTTTTGTTTTCTCTTATCTTATTTTCATTGTTTATCTTATCTTGAAATTACCACTCCTTCTTACCACTCCTTCTTATCACTCAGGGGTGATACCATTTTGGGCTCGGACACAACCGGATGCAGACATGGTGAAGAACAGCAATCCTGACTGGGAGGTCAGAAGGGCTAGTAGGGGGTGAGTGTAGACTCGACCCAAGGGAGGCTCTGGACTGCGAATGGTGGTGTTCCCAATGGCTAGGTGGGCCTGGGGAATGACTGAGTGTCACGACTGTGACCACTCCACACCACTTTGCACGTACTCCACTTGTTCCGCCCTGTACTTAGTCACTTTTCCCTTCCGTTCTGACACTCTTGTACTATAGCTCCGACTCCGCTCTGACTGTGGTGCTGGTTGTTCCTAGACTGGTACCCGTCTCCATTTTCTGTCTCTCCATTCTCCGTCTCTCCATTCTCTGCGTACACCACATTCTCGCTTAGTTACCCCTTCGCATGGTACCGTTCCTGTACCATGCGCTCGTACATACTGTACCACCTCTGCACTCCTGTATATAAGTCCGACTCGCTGAGGACTTACTCCTCAGTTCGAATATTAAGTCTTTCAGTCTTTTCCTCTTCTCTGTTATCTCCTCTTCTCTGTCCTCCCTCCTGTCTGACGGATTCCGTCTCCGTCCCTTTGACCCCCCTCTGCCTGACCTCTGAAATATGAGGCCCTGGGATCGCCAGGGCGCAGTGCTCCACCTGAGTCGCTGAAGCCAAAGGCCTCACAACTCCGACCTCCGCCAAGTACCCTCTTCACGCTCTCCTGTCAGAGTTAGCAGCGGAGCGGAGCGGACCTTGACAGTATATTCGAACTCAAACTGTCGATCCCACCTTACTTATCATGTCCCGTACTATTCAGACCCGCTCGCGCGCAAGAAGTAGTCCCAACTTCTGCCCTTACCTCCCCCACCGACGAAGAGCCTTGTATACCCGGTCGTATTGACTCTGGCGTAGGGGACTTTCTCTCATTCTCCCGCCGTGCCGCTCCAGATGAGCTGGCAGGCGACCCCTGCACCCCGACTATGTCCGCCCGTCGCCGCCTGCCCAACCCTCCTCCTCCTCCTCCTCCTCCTCCGTTGGACCCCGGGAATGACCCCGATCCCGACGACGGCAGCAGTGGTAACGGTGACCACAACATAGATGGTGACGACGACAAGGGCGATGAAATCCCCATCGAAGATCTCTTCGCACCCCCTGACCCAGACCCCGACGCCCCGATATTAGCCCTGATGAAGGCTATCACCACCTTAGCCAAGTCAGCTAAGTCCGATAAGTCGTCGTCTTCCCTCCGCATCAAGGTCCGCGAGCCCGACACCTTCGATGGCACAGACCACAAGAAGCTCCGCGCCTTCCTGGTGCAATGCGAGCTCAACTTCCAGGACCGCTCCAAAGCGTTCCGAAATGATCGGGCGAAGGTCACCTTCGCGCAGTCGTACCTCACTGGTATGGCACTCGAGTGGTTCGAGCCCAATATCCTCAACTCCTACGACGACATCCTCCGCCCCGTCTAGATGGACGACTATCGCGAGTTCGTCCGCGAACTCCGCGAGAATTTCGGCCCACATGACCCTGTCGGCGATGCAGAGCACCGCCTAGACAGCTTAGTCATGAAGGACACTCAGCGGATGAACAAATACATCGTAAAGTTCAACCGACTGGCAAGCCAAGTCTGTGGCTACGGGTCCGGGGCCCTCCGCCACATTTTCTACAATGGCCTCCCAGACTGGATCAAGGACGAGATCTCCTGGGTGGGCAAACCCACGACTCTGCCCGAGCTCCGCGCCCTAGCCCAGACCATCGACGCTAGGTACTGGGAGCGCAAGTCGGAGATAGCCCACCAAACCAAGCCCGTGTCCTCCACCTCGTCCAAGCCAGACTCCAAGCCATCCGGCAACTCCGCCTTCAAGTCGACCTCGCAGTCAACCCCCTCCAAACCCTCCACCTCCACCAACTCGTCGACACCTAAAGCGTCCTCCACCAACCCTTCCCACCTTGGCAAGGACGGGAAGCTGACCAAGGAGGAATGCCAGCGGCGTTTCGACAACAAGCTCTGCATGTTCTGCGCCGACCCCAACCATATGGCAAAGGACTGCCCCAAGTCAACATCCAAGGCGGCCAAAGCTAGGGCCGCTGCGGTCGCTCCACCTGCTGATACGACCACCTCCACTGAGAAGGCAAAAAAATAGTCAGCGGTCTCCGAGACTCCACACAACTTGGAGACTGCGTTGACTCTGGCTGTGCCCCCATGGAGGTCCGTCTTAACGCATCTGCTCTTTCCGACCCCAATTCCTTGACCCCCGACGTACACATTGTAACTCCTTCCGTTTCCTCCGTTTCCGCTTTAGTGGACTCTGGCTCTACCCACTGTTTTGCAGACTCTGCCTTCATAAATAAACACTCCCTTGAAACCTACTCTGTCCCTTCACTTCAGCTCCGCCTTCTCGACGGAACATCCAATGCGATGATCACCCACGCTGTCGACCTCTCTCTCCGCTTTCCGTCTGGCGACGTCACCTCTGAGACATTCTATGTCACTCCGTTGGACTCCTCTTGCATCCTAGTCCTCGGACATATCTGGCTCACCCACCACAATCCGTTGATTGACTGGGTATTGGGCCATATCAGTTTCCGAACAAGTCCGCTACGAGTGCCGACACCCCAGGTACCTCCCTCCGAGATTCCGCCGCCGCCTGTCTTTGACAGTGCGCCTGGCCCCTCGACTCCGTCCTTCTCCGACGCGCCTGCCCCACCCATCTCCTTCATCAATGCTGCGGCCTATGCCCACACATGCAAGTTTGAAGGCAGTTCCCAATTTACGATGTACCTCTGACCTGAGGACCACACGAAGCTCCACGCTTCCTCTACCGCGCCTCCGCCACCTCCACAAGATCTCTCCAGCGTTCCCTCGGACTATCATGATTTTGCTGACGTCTTCAGCAAGTCCAGGGCAACCGAACTCCCTCCGCACCGGGAATTCGATCTCAAGATCGATCTGGAGGAAGGAGCTTCTCCTCCCTTAGGTACTATCTATTCTCTCTCCCCAACCGAGCTCGAGTCGCTCCGTCAGTTCCTTGACAAGCACCTCAGCTACAGTTTCATCTGACAGTCTAGCTCCGCCCATGGAGCTCCGGTCCTGTTTGTCTGCAAGAAGGATGGCTCGCTCCATCTCTGCGTAGACTTCCGCGGCCTCAACAAGCTGACCAAGAAAGATTGCTACCCTCTCCCGCTCATTTCCGACCTCCTGGACGCTCCGTCCAAGGCACGCATCTACACCAAACTCGACCTCCGTCATGTGTACCATCTGGTCCGCGTTACCGAAGGCGACGAGTGGAAGACCACCTTCCGCACTCGCTATGGTTCCTTCGAGTGGTGTGTTATGCCCTTCGGACTCACCAACGCCCCTGCGGTGTTCCAGAGGTTCGTAAATAGTATCTTTAGCGATCTCCTCGACATCTGTGTTGTCGTCTACCTTGATGACATTCTTATCTATTCCTCCAATGCCGAGTCTCATAAGAAGCACGTCCGCGAAGTCCTCCAACACCTCCGCAAACATGGCTTGTACGCCAAGCCTGAGAAGTGCGAGTTCCACGCCGACTCCGTTGAATACCTTGGTTTCTGCCTATCCACCAACGGCCTCTCCATGTCCGCCGACAAGGTCAAGGCCATCTCCGATTGGCCGGAACCCCGGAAGGTAAAGGACATCCAGTCCTTCCTCGGATTCGCGAACTTTTACCGTCGTTTTATCCATGACTACTCCGACATCATCGTTCCACTCACTCGCCTAACCCGCAAAGACACTTCCTGGAATTTCACCAATGATTGTCGCTCTGCCTTCAACGCCCTCAAGGCCGCTTTCACCTCCGCGCCCATCCTTACCCATTGGGTGCCCGATGCCCCCCTTATCATTGAGACTGAAGCCTCCGACTACGCCATCACCGGCATCCTCTCCCTCATCTGCTCCGACAACGAGGTCCGCCCAGTCGCTTTCTTCTCCCACACACTGACCTCTCCGGAGCTGAACTATGATACTCACGATAAGGAACTCCTGGCCGTCTTCGAGGCCTTCACCCACTGGCGCCACTACCTTGAGGGCTCCACCCTTCTGATTGATGTGGTCACCGACCATAAGAATCTGGAGTATTTTACCTCCTCCAAGCTCCTGACCCAGCAGCAAGCCCATTGGTCGGAGTATCTCTGTCAGTTCAACCTCGCCATCCGCTTCCGCCCTGGCCGTCTCGGTGGGAAGCCTGACGCGTTAACTAGACGCTGGGACGTCTACTCTAAAGAGGGGGATAGCGACTACGCTCATGTCAACCCTCACAACATCCGCCCCATCTTCACCCAGGAACAGCTCGCGTCGTCCCTACGAGCCACTTACCTCCTGGACCCCGCACTCCGCGCCTCCATCACTGTCAATGTAGCACAAATCCATTCCGACATCCGTTCCTCCCTATCATCTGACCCTGTGGCCCAATGCCATCTCTCCGACACCTCCGACCCCCGTTGGTCTACGGACTCTGACAGACTCCTCCGTCTCGACGGCAGGATCTACGTCCCGGATGCCCTAGACCTCCCTCTCCACATCCTCCGCCTGAAGCACGACCACCCCCTATCAGGTCACTTCGGCGTTAATTGCACCCTAGAGCTGGTTCGCAGGGAATATACCTGGCCCGGCGTAAGAACATTTGTCAAGGACTATGTCCAGTCCTGCACCACCTGCGCCCGTGTCAAGACTCCGCGACACCGCCCCTACGGGCTGCTCAAACAACTCCCCATCCCCGCTCGTTCTTGGGATTCGATCTCAATGGACTTCATCGAGCACCTCCCTCCGTCCTCCAGCTACACCGCCATCCTAGTGGTAGTAGACCGACTCTCCAAACAAGCGGTATTTATACCAACCTACGATATGATCTCTGCCCCACAACTAGCTCAGGACTTCGTCACCCACGTCTTCTCCAAACACGGAGTACCCAACCACGTCACCTCTGACAGAGGTTCGGAGTTCGTCTCCCATTTCTTCCGCTCCCTCAGTAAGGCCCTTGGCATCACCCTTCACTTCACCTCTGGTTACCACCCTGAGGGCAATGGCCAGACCGAGCGGACTAACCAGACGCTGGAGCAGTACCTCCGCACCTATTGTAGCTATCAACAAGACGATTGGTCTGACCTCCTCCCACTAGCGGAGTTCACTTTCAACAACGTGCCCAGCACAACCACTGGTGTCTCTCCCTTCTTCGCCAACAAAGGCTACCACCCCAACCTTTCCGTCGACACCACCTCTGCTCTGAGTTCTGCTCAAGCCCAGGAATACACCGCCAACTTGGAGGAGCTCCACGAGTTTCTCCACTCCGAGATGAGCCTGGCCCAACAGCGTTACCAAGGTCCCGCTGATGCCCGACGCCTTGCTCCACCTGACTTCCAGGTTGGCGAAGAAGCATACATCAAGGCCAAGTACTTCCGCTCTATGCGACCCTCCCAAAAACTCTCTGATAAGTACTTAGGACCGTTTCCGATCATCGCCAGACCAGGCTCACACGTATTCACCCTCCAACTACCGGACTCCATGAAAGCCATACACCCGGTATTCCATGTCTCCCAACTGGAACCTTGCGTTCCAAACAAAATCCCCAACCGCACGCAAACTCCGCCTCCCCCGATAGAGATCGACGGAGATGTGGAGTATGAGATCGAAGTGATTCTCGACTCCAAGGTTGATCAGAGACGGCGCTGCAATATCCTCTACCTGGTCAAGTGGTCCGGATACGAAGGGACCAGCGATGAAACGTCCTGACTACTAGCAACAGAGTTGGACCATGCTAGCAAGTTGGTCTCTGACTTTCACGCTAAGTACCCCACTAAGCCTGGTCCCTTTATTCGCTCTTAATTCCGATTGCTCATGACCAACCCAAGTCCATTCCGATCGATTACAAACAATTCCTATCTACAAGGCGGAGGAGCCGCCACTGCTCCCTTCACCTTCTCCGCTCCCACTCCTGTCCTCACTACCCTCCTCCTTCCCTTTTCCCTTACCCGCTACCTCCTCCACCTCCGCCTCCGACTCCGCTGGAACCACTCTCGCTCCACTCCTCGAACTCCCCTGGATGAAGTCCAGTCGTGACTCTTCAAAAATCGCGACCAGGCGCTCCTGCGCCACCCGCATCCTCCGCGTTTCGTCCCACTGATGCACCTCCACCTCCATCCACGCCATCTGGAGCTCCCACAGCCCCGCCAACCTCTCATCCAGCTTCCCTAGCACCTTCACCAGCATCCCCAGAGCATCGCGGTTTTCGGCCATGGTCTCCAGAAGTCAGCGGGGTACCAGGCCCTCGCCCTCCGCCACCTCTGTTTCATCAGCCACACTGTCGCTGCTCGTTACTACCTCTGCCGCCGACGTCCTCACCCTTTTCCTCCTCGCCGCAGAAGGCGAACCTCCCCTCCTCCGTTTCCTCACCCCCTCTGCCTTGGACTCATCACGCGCCCCACTCCAGCTGCAGCGCTTTCGCGCCACCTGGCACGGCATGCACACCGTGGCTCTCCTTGCGTCGGTCCGCGCCTTGCACCTGGACGGCTGGCCAAGCTGTACACAACGTGCGCACGCACCAACCGCTGACCCTGCCGTCGCGTCCTCCGCCTGCGTCTCGTTCGCCATGGACAACATCGCTGTCACCTGCCGTCGCTCCACCGCGATCCACCGTTCTTCGGCCTGACACCTGCGCTCCTCTTCGACGCGCTGCGCCTCTTCCTCGCGCCATCATTCTTCCTCCTCGCGTTGTTGACGCTCTTCTTCCTCCGCACGCCGGCGCTGTAGGTCGTGGTTAGTCGGTGGCATCGCGCCGTACATGCCACTCACCTCCTCCCGCTCGCGCTCCCGCCACTCCTTCTCCTCTGTTGCCCACCTCGCCTTCTCTGCGGTCTTCTCGATGGCGATGGACACGTCGTCATCCGAATCGGTGAGGAGGTTGTCCTCGGTGGCCTTCGACCAGTCGTGCGCCATGACGATGTAGTGGAAAGAATTGAAGTCTGATCCGCCTGACGCGCCCCCCTAAATAGGGTTGCCATTCAAACTCCGCTGCATTACGCGAAGCTCCACACCATCCATTGTCCACCTTGCTTACAGCCCACCTCGCTTAGGGTCCACCTCACCTATGGTCCACCTCGCCTAAGGCCCACAAGCCCTCAGGGGTTCGGGCCCTAAGAGGGGGATACTGTCACGACCGTGACTACTCCGCACCACTCTGCACGTACTCCGCTTGTTCCACCCTGTACTTAGCCACTTTTCCCTTCCGTTCTGACACTCTTGTACTATAGCTCCGACTCCACTCCAACTGCGGTGCCAGTTGTTCCTAGACCGGTACCCGTCTCCATTCTCCGTCTCTCCATTCTCCGTCTCTCCATTCTCCGCGTACGCCACATTCTCGCTTAGTTACCCCTCCGCATGGTACCGTTCCTGTACCATGCGCTCATACATACTGTACCGCCTCCGCACTCCTGTATATAAGTCTGACTCGCTGAGGACTTACTCCTCAGTTCGAATATTAAGTCTTTCAGTCTTTTCCTCTTCTCTGTTATCTCCTCTTCTCTGTCCTCCCTCCCGTCTGATGGATTCCATCTCCGTCCCTTTGACCCCCCTCTGCCCGACCTCTGAAATACGAGGCCCCGGGATCGCCAGGGCACAGCGCTCCACCTGAGTCGCTGAAGCCGAAGGCCTCACAACTCCGACCTCCGCCAAGTACCCCCTTCGTACTCTCCTGTCAGAGTTAGCAGCGGAGCAGAGCGGACCTTGACACTGAGCCACTCTGCGGAATGATAGTTGGTGAAGGGAAGGTTCCAAGAGATGGAAAATTGGAAGATGTATTTCAAAACCTAATACAAGGATTTTATAGTCCAGAATATGTTCCTGGACTTACTAATGATAAGGGGGACATGTTCTAAATAAAGAATCAAAAGTCCAAAAGAAACTGGGCTTGTTGGGGGTCGATTCGGACTAAAACCGGACCGGACTGTTGATCTGGGCTATGGTCTGGATCAGATTGTCAAACCGGACTGAGATCCAGACTAAAATGGAAGCAGACTAAGCTAAAACTAGTCCCAGACTGGTGAGAACAGATGGACAGATAACAGGTAGACCAGCTGGGGCATGGGGAAAACACTGGATATCAACATAAAAACACTTGGTGCTCTACAATGGATTCAATAAAAACATATACAAAATAAGGACAAAGTATATCTATGAGACGACACTACCTACAGAAGCCCAAGTGCTGCCTTTACCATTGCTACCTCTACCCTCATGTCGTCGAATGCCGCAAGGGCCTCCTTGACCTGGGCTGCCATGCGCAGCATTTTGCTGTCAAGCTGCTGCACTGCTCAGATTCCGTCTTCTCGAGTTGTCATATTGACCATTGTGGGGTAGTTCCACCAGAACCAGAGGTTGAACTCTGGTTCCTCATCAATCAGATCTGGTTCGTTCTCCTTGGCTCCCGTGTCTTCATCCTCCAACAGGTCGATCACCAGTGCTGGGGCTCGGGTCCAGCACAGATGGGCTGATTGCTCTGATATACAGTCAGGTGTGCCTACCTAGGGTGCAACTGCTACTCACCAGGTGCCTTGCCTTTCCCCTTTGTCTTCTTGTCCCTGGAATCCCTCTCCTTATCCACCGCTTTCACCCTGGACGTGTTTCCTCTTTAACTGCTCGACTTCTTGCATTTGGCCTTAAGCCCTTGGCACTGGCTACATGTTCGGCCTTCCGGTCCGCGACACTCGACCTTGGCCTGTGAACACCCGCCACACAGCTTGTTGTGGGTGACATATGGCACCCCTGCTAAGGGCCTTTTTACAGAGGGAGTCACTTCTTCTGGCTTGTTGTTGTCATTATCATCCAGGATTATTCACTGGCACTGGGAACACCTGTTAGCAGAATTCGCTGACACACATAGCCAGTATGCACCTTGGCTTGCCTCAATGGCAGTATCACAACCACAGGACACGCATGCAAGCCGTTATCAGTACTTGCCCCTGCATCAGGGTCTGGCCTGGTCTTGACCTCCAGAGTGGCGGTCCACTCAACTGTCTCCCTAGTGTGCTGCTTCTCCTCATGCTACCTTTGTTGATCTGCTTTCTCAGTCTTCCACTGGTCAGCGATCCTGTTTGCTTCCTTGATTCGCTCAGCGACCCTGGTTTCCAACATTGCCTCGACCCTACACCGCTGAGTGTCCCATAGGCAGCCAAGGGCATGAGACTACTACTAGTGAGTTGACCAGACATGGAGATATAGAATGAATGACATACCAGGGTATTCTCCCATTCGACCACCCACATTGCCTTCTCTTCCTCCAATTCTTCCTTGTCATCCAGAACTGTCTTGGCAACGATCAGGATAGTTTTGCTTGCCACCTTGAGGTTGTCTTGGGCAACAGATCATGGGTCATCCTTGGGTGGTGATTGCGAGAAGGCCAGTATTTCATTGAGGTCAGACATGGTTGGTACTAGTGGATGTGAGAAAGGATGGTTGTCATGACACTGATTTTCAGCCTATACCCCTATCTATTCCTTTCCCCTATCTTATCTAATCTTTCTCTTTATCTTATCAATACCTCGTTCCATTCCTGGTCTAGGTTATTCCCTGTGACATCATGCTTTGGTCAGCATTGCATCATTGCTACATCACACTACGTCATTCCATTCTAGGGCATAGGGCTTATCTGGGCTTAGGATTGGTTCAGGGTCTTATGCTTCTCTTCCATTCTATTTAATCTCCATTATACTTCTTATTCATTTCCGCTCCTTCTATTGTTATAGGGTTTCCCATGGGTTTAGGGTATATTATGTAACATACACATGTATAGTAGTATTTAACCAGTATTTGTAGGATGTACCTACTCATACTTGGAATTCTCATCCTTCTGCTCTTGTACTCACAAGACATTAGTAGCTGCAGGCCTTCTTTGGTTGTTCATTTTGAGCCGCCTGAGATCAATCCCTGATAATGGTGGAAGTCAGAGAGAGAGAGAGAGTTGTGGATCGATTCACATGCCAGTGGACACTTAGTGTGATCCACTTATGTCATGAATTCCATTGTCCATTTGCTGAGATGCATCATCCCCATGGTCACGTGACTGACTGGGGACAGTCAGCATTCAAGTCCACCACGGATGTAGGAGTTAGCAGCCTCCTACGGTTGTAGGCCACTGTTTTCAGCCTGTCTAGGCATCCCCCAACTTACCTCATTGCGCCCTGAGTCTGTTCATACCATCTCAAGGTCAGTCCATTTCATCCTTGTTGTATCCGCCGTCTGGACTCTAGAATCCAGTGCTGGACTCACACATACCTGTTCAATCCGGTCTGGGTTCGCCCACCGGATTGTTTATTTTTATATATTCCTCGTCAGTTCTTCTATATTCTTGTTCTCTCTCATGTTTTTGATCATAATTCATTGCTCTTTTGGTGTTCTGATACTTAGAATTGAGTGTCCCTTGATAGGGCCTTGGATGTTACTATAGTTACCAAGTCCAGGGAATGCCCAGACTATAAAGATTGTGTATCGAGATCTTGGAATATCATCTTTCTGGACCCCACATCATCATCTGAATTGTGCCTATCATCATTGGCGCCATTCTCACCATTGTTTTCTCTCATATCCAGCCCTCATCCTTGGCCAGCTTTATCAGTCTCTCTCTGGCCCTCATCCATGGCTACCACTTCATCATTTTCCCTCGTTGGCCATCATCCTAGGCCACCACTTCGTCAATTTTCCTCGCTTTGTCATTTTCTGGTCCTTGCTTGGATCACTCATTTTCTACCTGGATCGTTGTCCGGACTCATTTCTTTTCACTCCCACTCACTGAGGTTGGTAGTAGCTAACCTGTTCTCACTACTAATCCTCCCTAGAATCCCTTGGGACGAGCAAACTTGTCCACCTATACTACACCCCCATATCCCCTATCTTTCTTACACTGGGTCCTCATCCTTGACCCCTTGTTGGAATTCGGCCCTCATCCTTGGCCATCTGTTTGTGCTCGACCCTTGTCCTTGGTTGAGCTTTTCTATTTTCTATCATCATCATCATTCCAGGTTCTCATCCTTGACCCATCGTTCTTATCCAGCCCTTGTCCTTGGCCCTATCTGCTGGTATCTGGTCCCAGTTTTGACCAGATTGTCTACTTTTGTTGTTTATTATCATCCGGATTCATATCCTACCACTCTCGTGTGCCAGGGTAAGTCACAGTTCATCTGTTCTTGCACTACCCCTACACAGAACCCCTTGGGACAAGGAAACTCGCCCCTACACACCACACCCCCTCACCTTTCTACTGTTTTACAATGTCATACATACAGTGAGGTGCAAAACTGTTACAATATTTGGTATTTTTGTAGTATATGTGATGTAGTATCTGAGGGTGTGGGAATTTCGCTTAGCTTTGGTGGAGGCGTGGGAACCACTAACCCTTGGCTACAGATGTTGTCCCTGAGTCATGTGACCCTGTGTAGATGCTATGGAGATATACCCATTTTAATCCACATATGTCATTGTAACAGTTTTGCACCTTTCATATTAAGTAGGGTATTTGGCAAATATCAATACTTGGTATGACCTCCTTTGGCCTTAAGCACTGCCTCAATCCTCCTAGGCATGCTTTCAATCAACTTCTGACACTCCCCAGATGCTATAGCCCACCACTCCTCCTCAATTCTCTCCTATAACTCCTTAATTCCCTTAGGAGAGTTTTCATACCCTCCAAGCCTTCTTTTGAGGTGACCCCAGAGATGTTCAATGGGGTTCAAGTCAGGAGATTGTGCAGGCCACACCATAGTCCTAAATTCCTGGTCTTCCAGCCACTCCTTGATCTTCCTACAGGTATGCTTGGGGTCATTGTCCTGCTGAAAGATGATGTTAGGAGGATTAAAAGCACAATACTCCAGGGTTTTGAGCAGTTCATTCTTCAATATTTGAAGATAAAGGTCCCCATCCATCCTACTATAAATTTTGCAAGCATAGCTAACTCCCTTCCAAGTCATATAGCCCCATATCATCACAGAACCTCTTCCAAACTTCAAGATTTCTTGGACCAGTCTATCATTGAGCCTCTCTCCTGACTTTTCAAGCCCATTTGTGTCTATCTGAGCCAAGATGATTAATTTTGGTCTCATCAGACCATATCACCTTCTTCCAATCTTCCAGGGTTCAATCTTTATGGGCATAGGCAAAGTCCAAATGTGCTTTATGATGTTTGGCAGAGAGTAGAGGTCATTTAATCTTGACTACAGCTTTCATCCCAGCTTTTTTGAGGTATTGATGTGTGGTGCTTGGATGGAGAGGCTGATTGGTAATCCCTGAGAGAGTTTTGGTTACTTGAACTGCATTCTCTGCCTTCTGGGATGAAATAAGATGGATAGCATAATAAGTATTAGAGGGGGAAAGCTTTGATGGATGACCTCCAGTAGACTTTTGAAGGTTGGAACACTCCTTGGAACAAAGTCTGGACACAGTAGCAATGCTGAGACCAGTAGAAGAGGCAATAGAGCGAGTAGAATAACCAGCATCAAGCTGTGATAGAATGATATTCTTTTGAGTAGAAGAGAGAGATTGCATGATGGTAGTGGTTGAAAACAAAGAAGTGTGAGAGCTAATTCAAACTCAGACATAATGTTTACATGTGTATATTTGTTTGTAGGCCAAATAAACACTAACTATCCTACTATTTACCAGAGATTCTACTATCAGTATCAAAAGGTGCAAAACTGTTACAATGACATATATGAATTAAAATGGGTATATCTCCATAGCATCTACACAGGGTCACATGAATCAGGGACAACCTTTGTAGCCAAGGGTTAGTGGTTCCCATGCCTCCACCAAAGCTAAGCGAAATTCCCACACCCTCAGATACTACATCACATATACTACAAAAGTACCAAACATTGTAACAGTTCTGCACCTCACTGTAGCTAAGGAATCTGATGAGTCAGGTAACAAATGGCAGAAGGGACATGGTGAATAAGCAAGAGACTACAAGTCTGATATGAGAGAATCAGACAAGGAAAGTCCAAATGACTAAGCATGATAAAAAAAAAAGGGGCTAGGACAAAGAAAGAAAGAAATCATAACATGATTACTATATTTAGCTGGTTTCACAGTAGGCCACCTCAGTCCATTTATCCCATGCAATGACTGAGATAAGCATCTTTTACAATACAGTTATATTGTGCATTCTTATCATTTACCTAGCATATTTACTCACAGGTAATATATACAGTTGGTTTGTTCCACACAATAACTGAGCAGATTTACTCACAGCTGTTCCATTTCCATACCACTCCTTATAACCTTTTACTCACCACATCAATTCCATTATCCCTAATCCAGTATTCTCATAAACAGTGAGAAGGGTTCTCAAAAATCATTTTTTCAAGGCTGTAACAAAGAAGAAAAAGCCACTTCTTGCTATAAGGAATAGAAAGAAGCACTTAGCCTTTGCCCTGAAGTACCAGGAATGGACTGTTGATGATTGAAAAAGGGTTATTTGGTCAGATGAGACAAAAATAAACAGAATAGGGTCATATGGAAGAGAATGGATATGGAAACAGGCAGGTGAGGGCCTTATTAGCAAAGTGATTCAGGGGACAGTGAAATTTGAAGGAGAAAATGTTATGATAGGGAGAGGGGGGTGGGTATGCAACAGAGGAGAACCCTAGGCTATGATATGGCCAGCCATGACTGGGACAGAGCCTGAAATCCAGGTCACACATCTCAGAATTTTCATCTCAAAAGATGATGCAATCAACAAACCTGCAAACATGGCATGCACACTTTGAGACCCACTAATGTGCTGTGTTAGCTATGTAGTGCTATTCACTCTTGTATGAAATGCTTAGGGATTTAGTATAATATGATTGGTTGAAAGCAGCGTGACAGACAGTGGCCGCGATAATCAGCAATCGGGGCAGTATCTGTTGCTTAAGCGATATGCCATTCGAGGCGAGGGGGAGTCTATCCAAATGGGGAGAATTTATCCAAATGGGAAAAATTTCAGGCTAGTCCAAAAAGAAAACGGGCAAAACCCATCCTGAAAGGCTTTTCAAAACGTAGATGTGCGGTCCTGTCGGCTAACCATCTCACTGAAGAGTGAGCGTTGGGAACTGTACGTCATCCTCTGGGCAATATTGCACATCTCCGCGGTGGTGCAGGCAAATGTCTTCTGGCGTAAACGAATTATAGCCAACCTCGCCTTCGACGGCGTGGAATTCATTGCGTTGATTGGCCAATACTTTGAGAAGTGTGGTACATCCTGATCCCGGTCGACCGAGAACGACTGATGGTACCTGTTAGTCCCCCGGATCGGTTCAGCGGTGCAACGACGTACGAAGCATCTCCCCCGGACGAACCACGCCCCGGAATCCCGTGAGGATATCGCGCAGGGGCGCGTATCGAAGACCGTGGACGACACGAAAAAGGTTCATCGGGTTGAAACACGAACCGAGTGTGGACTGGAATGACGACGAGGTGCCCCTTCCAACCACGCGCAGCCCATCAAGCAACACCCCAAGCTCGCGCGCCTTGATGTCCACCTCATCACGCCTGTCCACCTCATCACGCCTGCGATAACACCGGGCCCTCAGACCATTCCACAAGGGTACGAGCGAGACGGCGAGGCGCACCTCCCGATTGCATCCCGCAACACCGCTTCAAAGTCGAACGCCTCTCCGGACGTCTCTCCAGCTGGCGGTCTCTCGCCCGACGTCTTCGCATTTCCCCCGGGGGGGCTGGTCTGCGTTGGCTCGCCTGCGGCTGGTCGACGTGAGGGACAGAAGACGCTCTACGAGGTCGGTTGCGCGTTTGAACTTGCTGAGGCGCCCTCTGATCTGCTTGACCGGCAGAAGACAGGGCGGGATCAGCTAGATCGAGTACTGCATGAACATAGTGGGTATTCTAGTAAGCATCGGATGTATCAAGGACCGTGGTGGACGCAAGTCACTGGCCAAGGAAAAGCTTGAAAAGAAGAGAGAGGGGCATACTCGGAGGGCCTACCTGACGCCGTCTGAATTGAAAGACGAGTGAGAAGAGTGGATGAGAGAAAATAAGCGTAGATGCCCTCGAGGGGCGAGTAAAGTAGGCATAGGGTTGGTTAAATGAAGCTGAACTGTGGCAGCAATTGATGGACAGACAAGGGAGAGGGCAGAGGCCCTTAGGAGTCGCATGAGTTCAATAATGAAGTTCAAGCTCAAGCTTTCAAGGACAAACAGCGCTTATGACATCATCCCATTGAACTCAATACTACTCCAACTGCCAATGCTGAACTCGACGGCCTCACGTCTACTTCGGTTCCTATTATCACTCGTCCTGCGCCTCCGTCGGTCCTTGGGACACATAGCGCTCGCATTTCGAGTTCGCCTTGCTTCTCTTTGGAGATCGATTCTAGCACTTGTGCGTCACAGTGACCGATTGCATGCAAACGATGTTCCTGTGACGGGGAACAGCCCTATGGGGGAACACTCGCACAATCTACAGTCTGCAGAACGAGAGAAAGAGGTTGGTAGAACTCTTGCAGCTCTACCCGTGGGGCGCGACGTTCGCTGGCAAGATGTGTTATCGAGATACTGGGATCCCACTTCAAGCAGCCGTTTCAAATTCGACCCGGTTGCTGCGACTCCGGAAGGAGCATCACAGCGTTATAAACCCAAGAAGGTTGTTAGGTGGGCGCCTGGGATTCCTGTGTGTCCATGCCACTCTGACTGTCCGTTCGTTCTGGGCCCCAGTCAGAGCCCCGAGTCTCTGAGCATCCCAGCTGGGCAGCACACTCTTTTACACACGTGAGTTCACTCTTTGCGCGAGGCTTCTCTATCCCACGAGATCTCTCTTAACTCAACAGATTACCGTCACTTCCAGACGGATGGGAACACTACATCCACCCCGAGGGAAGTGTTCTCTTTCATCACGAAGGACTAGTATGTTGGTCTCCTTTCCATTGCGTTCTATTTCAGTTATGAACGCTTTTTGAAGCGTATGTTCACAGAGAGCAACGTGACTCGTCACGAAAAAGAAATCATTTTCTATGCTACGACGCTCATTCAGCTAGCGATACAGAACGATGATGTCACCTTGGATGAGCTCACAGAAATTGTTCTGAATGTGGACGAGAAAGGAAGTTGGTGCTATTATTTTGTTGATCATAGAAACCGCCTTCTCTTCTGGGTCCATCCAGTAAACTCGTTGGAGGATCTCGGTGTCAACTTGCAGGGAGTTAGTGGACATAGCCATATCAGTACGTTTTGATGCGCCAATCCATTATCTTATTGACATCCGGCCAGAATATTTTATTAAGGCCCGGTACTGGTATGCTCCTCCCAGTCATCTTTTAGGTATGTCTGTACTCGCTACGTTTTGTCTCGTCTCTGACCCTGACTAAAGTGTTCCGTATGTGACATGGATACAAGGTCTCATTGTGAGTTCTACCCGCACAATCGTACGCTTCCAGGAGAAGTTTTGGAAGAGCTTAGAGGGATGCTCAACTATGCTAAGACCGGTACATCCTCTTTGTGGAGTTGCCATATTGTTCTCATTGAATCGTCAGATATGATAACTGCCGATTTATCGACGAGCCCGTTCGCACAAGATGAGCTTACTGTGATCTCGGACCTGGTCAACTCGCTCATGGGTAAATTTCCCAATCCTCATCTTGCCCCGATATGCTGAACTTTAGCGAAGATGCCAAGATTTCTGATCCATACAATATCTGGGTCATTGGTGTGACTACCCCTTGTCGCGTCATGAAATGGTGCTGATATCACACAAAGCACGGCTAATGTCGCAGTTCAGTGAGTGTCATTGGATGTGTCCCGTGTGTTTTTCTAAACGCGGTACTAGCTGAAAACCAGTTCCTGAATTTTTGCGGTCAGCCGTGTGCACGCTTGAACGCGGACACACCCTTGTTCGGGCGACAGACCTGGAATCATAGTAGAATGTTCAAAGTTGTTAATGTGTTCCTATTTGGATCACTGAACGAACATGCTGTTCGTCTGCAGCGACTCTGGGTAGATGGGATCATCATCCAGCCTCGGTGGAAGAATTTCATCAGCAGGCTCACGAACGAGTTGAGTCGGTATACCCTCTTTGTGAGTCCCACCTACTCCCCGCGCTAGATACCTCATGGCTTGTAGTCTACAGTGATGCTTGCCGTAAACATCAGTTTCCTTGCTGTCCCTGGTGTGGTGCCTACCAACCCTCCTGCTCCTGCAAGTGCGATCCAAATCATCATCTATTGTTCAGTAGTTTCAACCATTGGGTCCATTATATTCTCCTTTGCCTTGATGAATGTATACAGTGACCCAGGACTCATGGCTGCCGGCACTGCGGTGTGTCTCAACTCCAAATGTGAAGTTTCCTCGTGCTCACATTAGCGATAACAGGCAGAGGTTATGAATACCCTCAATCAAATAACGCTGGGAATGCCGTGTCTTGCATTCATGCATAGTCTTCCGATTGCCTGCCTGGTGTGGTCGTATGTTGTTTCAACGAATGGCTACACCCATCGACCCTTCACTCACACCTTTCCAGAATTGTACTGTTCGCCACGGCCCTTGCACTACAGATTTTCCTTCCGCACGAGCTCCCCACTGTCGTGACCCTCGGCGTCGAATGTGGCATTCTTGCTCTATCTGGCCTCATGAGCATTATTGTGACGTGGTTGTATTCTGGGAATGAGAGGGAAGATGTTGCGGGCTCGGATGCCGACCCAGAAAATGATTCGCTCGCGCAGCCACAAGACGTTGAGCGGGGCCCCGAGGAGTGACGCACTTTGTATAGTTGTCGACTCGTTCATGAGAATGGGATAAATCAGTCTCCGATGTGCATATTTTCCTGTTTTTACTAGCGATGCTATGATCATGGACTCTATAAATAATAATAGTGATAGTGATGATAGATTATACACCACTGGCAATGCATGGAGAGGGCAAAGGCCACTAAGCTGGATTACGTCAGTGACGGATGTGGTAAGAACCTTTGGAATTCCAGCAGATCCGCGAGAGATCCTTGCGAGGTTTGTAGGTGTGATAGAATTCGACAAGGATGGTCGTGAGTGTGCAAGATTTGTGCCAGGTCCGACACAGGTTCGTCACGGATCCATGGCAGCACTGATCAGGAAATTCAAAACGACCTCAGGATGGGCTCCACCCGTTTTCTTTTGGACTAGTGTAAGACCACCCTGAAATTTCCTTTTTTTGTTCGTCCTCATCCAATCACAACATTCGAATGGCTGGCGTTAGAGTCGTCAAGCGACAACGTTACACAGCTGCCTTTCAGATTGGCAGTTCAGGCTCGCGGCTCAAGTCACGTGCTTCGAGCGCGTCTCTCGCAATTGTCGCTTGTGACGTACCATCAGCTGCCAATGCTGATCCCAACGGTCCCCCGCCTATTTCGACTCCTATTATCGCTCGTTGTTCGCCTCTTCCGGTCCTTGGGGCGCACAGCGTTCGTATTTCGCGTTCAATTCGACTCACTTTGGAGATCGGTTCTAGCACTCGCCCGTCGCGGTGGCCAGTCCCACATTCGATTGCATGCAAACGATGTCCCTGCGGCGGGGAATAACTCTACGGGGGAGCCTCCGCGTAATACAGAGCCTGCAGAACGAGAAGAAGAGGCTGGTGGAACCCTCGCGGCTCTTCCTGTGCGACGGCCTGCTCGCTGGCAAGACGAATTACCGATATACCAGGCTCTCACCTCGGGTAATCAGTTCAAATCCGACTTAGTCGCTGCGACTCCGGAAGGGACTTCACAACGCTATAAACCCAGGCAAGCTGTTGGGTAAGGTTATCTAGGATTCCTGTGTGTCAGTATCGCTCTGATCCTCCGTTCCTACTTGCCCCTAGCCAGAGCCCTGAGCATCTGAGCGTCCCAGCTGGACAGGAAACACTCTTACACGCGTAAGTTCACCTTTTGTACGAGGCTCCTTCATCCCACGATAGCCCTCGGCAGACTGCCGCAACTTCCGGTTGGATGGACACGGCACGTCCATCCTGAGGGAAGTGTTCTCTATTATCACGAAGGATTAGTATGTCCCCGTTTTCATTGTAATATACCCCAGTTATGAACACTTGGGAAGCGTATTTTTACAGAGAGCGATGTTATTTCCCGCGACAAAGAAATCATTTTTCACGGCACAACACTCATCAAGCGAGCGATGGAGACTAGTGGTGCCACCATGGATGAGCTCACAGAAATTGTCTTGAATGTGGACGAGAATGAACGTTGGTTCTATTATCTTGTTGATCACAGAAACCGCCTTCTCTTCTGGGTCCATCCAGTAAACTCGTCGGAGGATCTCAGTATCAACTTGCAAACGGTCAGTGGATACAATCATATTAGTACGTCTGATGCCTTTTTATCTACTTTCGCTGACATCCGGTCAGGATATTTGGTCGAGGCCCGGTACTGGTATGCTCCTCCCAGTCATCTTTTAGGTATGTCTGTACTCGCTGCGTTTTGCCTTGTCTCTGACCTGACTAAAGTGTTCCATATGTGACATGGATACAAGGACGCACTGTGAGTTCTACCCGCACAATCGTACGCTTCCAGGAGGAGTTTCGGAAGAGCTTAGAGGGATGCTCAACTATGCTAAGACCGGTATATCCTCTTTGTGGAGTTGCCATACTATTTTTATTGAGTCATCAGATATGATGACTGCCGATTTATCCACGAGCCCCTTCGCACAGGATGAGCTTGTTGCGATTTCGGACCTGGTCAACTCACTCATGGGTAAATTTCCCAATCCTCATCTTGCCCCGATATGCTGAACTTTAGCGAAGATGCCAAGATTTCTGATCCATACAACATTTGGGTCATTGGTACGACTACCCCTTGTCGCGTCATGAAATGGTGCTGATATCACACAAAGCGCGGCTAATGTCGCTGTTCAGTGAGTGTCACTGGATGTGTCTCGTCATGTGTTTTGCTAAACGTGGCACTAGCTGAAAACCAGTTCCTGAATTTTTGCGGTCAGTCGTGCGCACGTTTAAACGCAGATACACCCTTGTTTGGGCAACAGACCTGGGACCGCAGTAAAGTGTTCAAAGTCGTTAATCTGTTTCTATTTGGATCAGTGAACGAACATGCTGTTCGTTTGCGGCGACTCTGGGTAGACGGGATCATCATCCAGCCTCGGTGGAAGAATTTCATCAGCAGGCTCACGAACGAGTTGAGTCGGTATACCCTCTTTGTGAGTCCACCTACTTGCTCCCCATGCCAGATGTCTCACGGTTTGCAGTCTACAGTGATGCTTGCCGTAAACATCAGTTTCCTTGCTGTCCCTGGTGTGGTGCATACCAGCCCTCCTGCTCCTGCAAGTGCGATCCAAATCATCATCTATTGTTCAGTGGTTTCAACCATTGGGTCCATTATATTTTCCTTTGCCTTGATGAATGTGTACAGTGATCCAGGCCTCATGGGTGCCAGCACTGCGGTGTGTCTCAATTCCGGATGTGAAGTTTCCTTGTGCTCACATTAGCGATAACAGGCAGAGGTTATGAGGAGCCTCGGCCAGACGAAAATGGGGTTGGCATGCCTTGCAATCACACATACTCTTCCGATTGCCTGCCTGGTGTGGTCGTATGTTGTTTCAACGAATGGCTACACCCATCGACCCTTCACTCACACCTTTCCAGAATTGTACTGTTCGCCACGGCCCTTGCACTACAGATTTTCCTTCCGCACGAGCTCCCCACTGTCGTGACCCTCGGTGTCGAATGTGGCATTCTTGTGCTATCTGGTCTCATGAGCTTTATTGTGATGTGGCTCTACTCAGGGAATGAGCAGGAAGAAGATGAGGATGCGCTTATAGAAAATGACCCAGTTACACGTCCGCAAGACGTGGAGCAGGGCCCCGAGAAGTGATGATTCACTTTTTACAGTCGTCGACTCATGACGGATACTATCTATGGTCTAATATACTATATATGTTATTTTCCGAGTGATGTCATCGCGGACCATATAGTAAATTATTCACAAAAATGCACAGGGTATGAAGGGCCTGCGTATCGCTGAAGGAAGTAAAATCACTCAGCATTGCTGGCCGTGACATTCGCTACCAGAGATCAGTGATGAAGGGATTGGGTTGCACCCGGGGCGCTTGAAGATATCGAAGTTGGTATTGATTTTAGGCCAGTACGTGGATGGTATTTTCACTTTGCCTAGAAGCCCTCCGAGAGATGGACATGCAAATATTACAGGATGTCAGCAGAATGATGACCGTGGATCGTGAACAAGGCGGATTGTCTGAATATATACATCCAAGAGCGGGGCGACGTGCACTGCCACCCTGGTGGCCCTTGGCTGCTTTAGGGCACTGCTCCTGGCGGCTGTGGTGATGTTCGGAAGCAAACAAGGTTGGTTATGAAACTAAGAGAAACTGGGTTAACTGCCAGCGCTTGGGATACTACTTAATCAAACACCTCCAGTCGGCAATGCTTCGACTCCTGCTCTCACTCGTCATTCGCCTCCGTCGATCCTTTGGACGCATACCACTCGCACTTCGAGCACACTTTGCATCACTTTGCAGGTTGATTTCTAAATTTGCATGTCGAAGAGGGCAGTCTCAATTTCAGTGGCGTGTAAACGATGTCCCTATGGCGGCTGACCACCCCATGGGGGAACAGCCCCAAGCACCAGGAGATGCAAAGGCGGATGATGAGAGCGCCGGAACTCTCGCAGCTCGGCCTGTGCGATGGCCCGCTCGTTGGAAAGACGATTTGCCGATATACCAGGCGCTCGCCCCAAGTCAGAGACCCAGTTTCCGCCCAATCCCTGCGACTCCAGAAGGATCATCACAACGTTATAAGCCCAGAAAAGCTCTTAGGTGAGAGTACCCAGAACTCCCGTGTCTTGGCCGTGTTCTTATTCCTGGCCCTTAGTCAGATCAATCGCTTTTCGGACATTCCTGCAGGGCAGCGGAAACTCTTGTCTGCGTAAGCTCGCCTTTTGGCACGGGACTCGTCTGTCTATTGACGGCTCTCAACAGACTACCCGGAGCTCCGGATGGATGGAGACGGCACGTTCATCCCGAGGGAAATGTTCTGTTTTACCACGCGGGATTAGTGCGTTTCATTTTCATTAATAACATCCTAGTTGTCAACCTTGTGTCAAGCGTATATTTACAGAGGCCAACGTATTTCAGCACGGAAGAGACATCATCTTCTGCGCTGCAGAACTCATCCGGCAGGCAATCGAGAACGACGATGTTATCCTGGATGAACTCACAGAAATTGTTCTCAACGTGGATGAGAATGGAAGTTGGCACTATTACTTTGTTGATCACGAACACCGCCTTCTCTTCTGGCTTCATCGAATGCGGCCACAGGAGGACCTCAATACCGAGTTGCAGGGGACGACGGGATATAGCCACATCAGTACGTTTGATACGTCATTGCTCTCACTCACTGACACACGATCCATTTAGAATACTTGGTAGAGGCCCGGTACTGGTATGGTTTCTCCAGCAGTCTTCGAGGCATGTTCTGTCCCTGTTTCGTTCTGTCTTGACACTGACCTTAACTCAAGTTTATCATGTATGACGTGGATTGCAGGTCGCACTGCGAATACTACCCACACAATCGTATCCTTCCAACGCGAGTGTTTGAAGAGCTTAGAGGGATGCTCAATTGTGCCAAAACCGGTATATCCCCTTTGCGAAGTGCTATACTATTCTTATCAAACCACCAGACATGATGACTGCTGATTCCTCTACGAGTCCTTTCGCGCAAGACGAGCTTGTTGCCATCTTGGACCTTGTTAATTCACTCAAGGGTACGTTTCCCTAGCCTCCGTTCTTCCCCGATCCTACCGACTTGTAATGAAGATGATGACAAGATCACCGATTCAAGCAGTATTTGGGCCGTTGGTAGGAATGCGCCTCGTTTGTGGCACGAAATGATGCTGATATCACATGAAGCACGGTTAATGTCGTTTTTCAGTGAGCATTATTGAATGTGTGACCACGTGCTCTCCTGAGCGCAACACCAGCCGAAAACCAGTTCCTGAACTTTTGCGGTCAGGAGTGTGCGCGCTTGGACGCGGATACACCGTTGTTCGGGGAAGATACTTGGAATCGTAGCAAAGTGTTCAAAGTCGCCAATGCGGTTCTATTCTGGTCACTGAATGAACATGCCGTTCGGTTGCAACGGATTTGGGTTGACGGTATTATCATTCAGCCTCGTTGGAAAGCTTTCATCAACAGGCTCACGAGCGAATTAACCCGGTATACCATCTTTGTGGGTCTCACTCGTTTTTGCGTGCCAGATATCTTACGCCTTGCAGTCCACGGTGATGCTTACCGTGAATTTCAGCTTCCTCGCTGTTCCTGGTGTGGTTGATATAAGCAAGCCTGCGAGTCCGATCCAAATCATCATATATTGTTCAGTGATCTTAACGATCGGATCTATTATATTCTCTTTTGCCTTGTTGAATGTGTACAACGATCCGCGACTTTTGGATGCTGGACCTGCGGTATGTCCCTGCTTCGGCATTTTGCTTGTGGTGCTCATGTTAGACATGACAGGTGGAAGTCATGAGGACGCTCACTCAGAAGAAATTGGGAATGGGGCGTTTTGCCATTACACACTGTCTCCCATACGCCTGTCTCATATGGTCGTACGTCATCCAACATATGGTTACATCTGGTCCTACTTTATTCACGTGGATCTAGAATCATACTCTTCGCTGTGGCTCTCGCGGTACAAATTTTCCTTCCAAAAGAACTTCCCACTCTCGTGACGCTTGGCGTCGTATGTCTCATTCTCCTGTTGTTTGGGGTCATGGGTATACGTATAATGAGGCTGTTCTCTCTGAACGAAGTAGAGGACGTGGACGCCTCTGCACAAGACCGATTACAACGCGGCATTAAGTGGGGCCGAGAGATGTGTCGCACTTTCTGCCACTGTTGACTCGTTCGTAGATATCATTCGGACTCTGGAGTTGGCATATCGACGTCCGAATCCGAATGGTGGATCTTGGCGCATATACTGCATAGGACACTGGCAAGTCGGACTGGGTTGTTTAGATGTAAATTATTAGGGAACATATTCTAGTGTATAAATTTTGAGCGTCGCTGCCTGAATCATATGTGGGGGATTTCCCCCCCCCAAATCCTAAGTATTACTCGTCTTCGGCACGGTTCTTAATGCAGTGGGACACTTCACTGCCTGGAATTACATCCTGTCGTTGATTACCACATGTCACATTCCCACTCGGCTCTCGAGAGAGTTCATCATGGTTCAGGTGGGTGTACAACGGAGACGATGCGGAGTCTGAACCAATCCGACAACGATAACTTGATCTCTTTCTTGCTGTCGTTTCGCCTTAAACCTTCGGCCAACACGGTGCAAAGCACAACAGGCATGCTCACGTGCGAGCATGCCTGCATGTCCGTTGTGCTTTCCATAGGAGTCCATGTCATATTCCTAGTACTTGTATCTATTTGCTTTGCACCTGGGCCGTTTCTGTGTACCTGCTACAACTTGCACTCAATTTCATAAGATACTGGCAGTGCCCCAAGGAAATGGCAAGCAAGAGATGAGAGAAATGTTTCGGAACCTAGTGTCCGGACTGTGGTGACGTCCAGAAGTAGAGAAGTTGGCTGACGATTCAGATGCTCAAGGAGAACTACCAGCGCTTGTGATACCAACCAAATATCACGGGTTGCCCATGCCCATGCCAACTTTGATGGGCTCACGTCTCTTCCGGTTCTTGCTCTCACTTGTCATTCGTCTCCGTCGGTCCCTCAAGCGCATAGTACTCGCACTTCAAGCTCAATTTACATCACTTTGGAGGTTAATTTCTAAATTTGCATGTCGAAGAGGGCAGTCTCAATTTCGGTGGCATGTAAACGATGTCCCAATGACGGCCAACCATCCCACGGAGGAACACCCGCAGGCATCAGGAGATGCAAAGGCAGATGATGAGAGCGCCGGAACTCTCGCAACTCTGCCTGTGCGGCGGCCCGCTCGCTGGAAAGACGAACTGCCGATATACCAGGCGCTCACCCCAAGCCATAAATTCAGCTTTCACCCAATCCCTGCGACTCCGGAAGGAGCATCACAGCGTTATAAGTACAGAAAAGCTCTTAGGTGAGAGTACCCGGGATTCCCGTATCTTGGTCGCGTTCTTAATCCCGGTTCGCTCTGGCCCTCAGTCAGACCGATGGCCTTTCGGACATTCCTGCAGGGCAGCGGAAACTCTTGTCTGCGTAAGCTCACCTTTTGGAGCGGGACTCGTCTATCCCTTGACGGCTCTGGGCAGAAAACCAGGAGTTCCGGATGGATGGAGACGGCACGTTCATCCCGAGGGGAATGTTCTGTTTTATCACGAGGGATTAGTACGTTTCATTTTCATCGAGTTACATCCTAGTTGTCAACCTTTGTCAAGCGTATATTTACAGAGACCAACGTAGTTCAGCACGAAAGAGACATCATCTTCTGTGCTACGGCACTCATTCGGCAGGCAAGCGAGAACGACGATGTTATCCTGGATGAACTCACGGAAGTCGTCTTGAATATGGACGATAATCAACGCTGGTACTATTACTTTGTTGACCACACAAACCGCCTTCTCTTCTGGCTGCAACCGGTTCGACCCCGGGAGGACCTCAGTACTGACGTACAAGGGATTAGTGAATATAGCCATATCAGTATGTTTCGTATGTTTCGTTTTCTTTCACTGACACGTACTTAGGGTATTTGGTTGAGGCACAATACTGGTATGCTCCTGGTAGTCTCTGAGGCACGTCTGTGCCTGCTGCATACCATCCCGATGCTGACGCTAGCTCAAGTATATCATATAACCTGGAATCCAGGTCGCATTGTGAATACTATCCCCACAAGCGCACCGTTCCAACGGATGTCTTTGAAGATCTTAGAGGGATGCTCAATTATGCCAAAACCGGTACATCCCTTTTGTAGGATACCCGCTGTCTGTGCTCATTGAACCATCAGACATGATGACTACTGATTCATCCTCAAGTCCATTTGCACAAGATGAGCTTGTTGCGATCCTGGACCTCGTTAACTCCCTCAAAGATGGTGTGGTTTTCTAGCCTCTATACACCTTGGATTTTGCTGACTTACAGGAAAGACGAGACAATTTCCAATCCGTCCAGCGTCTGGATCGTTGGTGCGGCTCTGCCTTGCTACCTCATGAAAATGGTGCTGATATCATACGAAGCACGGTTGATGTCGTTTTTCAGTAAGTGTTATTGAATGTGTGACCACATGCTCTCCTGAATGCAGCACCAGCCGAAAACCAGTTCTTGAATTTTTGCGGTCAGGAGTGTGCGCGCTTGAACGCAGATACACCGTTGTTCGGGCAACAGACTTGGAATCATAGTAAAGTGTTCCAAGTCGTTAATGTGCTCCTGTTTGGATCACCGAGCGGCCATGCCGTTCGTTTGCAACGGGTCTGGGTTGATGGTATCATCATTCAGCCTCGTTGGAAGGATTTCATCAGCAGACTCACGAACGAGCTGAGCCGGTACACCATCTTTGTGAGTCTCTCTCGTTTTGCATGTTGGATGCCTCACGGCTTGTAGTCCACAGTGATGCTTGCCGTGAACTTTAGCTTCCTCGCCGTCCCTGGAGTCATGGTTACAAATCCCTCTGCTACAAATTCCATCGTAATCATCATCTATTGCTCAGTAGTCTCAACGATCGGGTCTCTTGCGTTCTCCTTTGCCTTGCTGAATGTGTATAGTGACCCGGGACTTATGGCCGCTGGCCTTACGGTATGTTTTGCGTCAGATATGGCTTCTACTTACTGTTCTCACGCGGGTTGTAACAGGCAGAAGCTATGCGGACACTCGGTCAAACATCATGGGGAATGGCGTGTCTTGCAACCACGCACAGTCTTCCCATTGCCTGCCTCGTGTGGTCGTGCGTCATTGAACGAATCATTGGGTCTGTTTACACTTTGCTCACATGTTTCTAGAATGGTACTCTTCTCCACTGCCCTCGCGATACAAATTTTCAGTCCGAAAGAACTTGCCACCATCACCACCCTCGGTGTCGAGTGTCTCATTCTCGTGCTCCTTGCGTCCATGAGCGTGTACGTGATGCGGTTATTTTCTAGGAACGATGAAGAAGGGGACGATATGGAAGACTCTGAGGAAAAGATCCCCGATGTTGAGCAAGGCTCGACAAAGTGATGCACTTTTTACGCTCGTTGAATCATTCGTGGATGTGATGCGGACAAGCCTTGGACCTGGATACCCCGGTCTTGTGCCATATGTATGCAACGGACACTGATACAAGTACATTATTCAATCGTCGGTGCGAAGGAGATACAATGCCCATTAGTGTGACCATAACAGATCGTAGAGTTGCTTGTATGCGGCGGATACATCGTTCGCAACTCCACAGGTGGTTTAACGCATTCCACTGCGATTATCTGTGAGGGCGCAGATCCGCGAACATATCGACTCGAGGGCGAGCGAGGAGCCTAAAAAGGAAACAAACTTCAAGGCTGTCTGTCGACAGTAGAACCTGAAATAAGTTACTCTGACTGTGGTTGTATACCTCGATCCGTCGGGGTTCATAGGACAGTGATCT